>JAZKJV010006700.1:0-249462 GCA_037367405.1 Ottelia alismoides | reverse complement strand
TTATTCATCTGTGTCTTCTTTTCTTCTTTTTCTTCTTTTCCTTTTCTATCTTCTTTTTCTACCAAAAGGTATCGCCCCTTGTTGACAGTCTTCTATACTTAGGATGCACTTTGTCTTAAGTATAGGGGGTGTGCACCCCGAGTTCCTCTATTCTTTGATCCTCTCCATTGTCTCATCTTCTTGTCTATACTTAGGAGTATCTTACCCCAAGTATAGGGGAGAAAATCTGAGTACGATCTGTTTATTCCCACTCATCAGATGCAATCCCACCCTTGACCCTCCCTGCTTTGTGTACAGTCTTCTATACTTAGGATTACTTGATCATAAGTATGGGGGGACGGTCAACTTCTCATTCGTTCATCTCTCATTCGTATATTCTTTAGACTTGTCTATACTCAGTACGAGTTATGTCTTCTCTTTTCTCTTCGATCTATGAGGACATAACTAAAGCTAAGTATAGGGGGGTCGTATATACCATGTATATACTATAAGCCATAACTCATACTATAAATAAAATACTACCTCAAGCTAAAAAGTATTGTTAAAAGTATTTCTATTACAATAATAAAAGATGATTATGAGATCCTCAGACTCTTTTGCCCTTAGTGATTAATAAATCAGGAAAAATGCTTTGTGCAAAAATGTTCTCCTTGTGAAGAAATCTTTTGAAAAGTGTTTGAAAAATATTGTGTACAAAGTATTCAACCTTTGTAAATAGTTTTGTTTGCAAAATTTATTTTCTTTGAGGGAAATAAAAATGCTTGAAAAGTGGTTTGCAAATGGTTGGAAAAATGGTTGTAAAATTATTTAAAAACTATCTATACTTTTCGAAAAACCTTTGCAAAATCATTTTTCAATTGCGTGTACATTTTTGTAAAAATATTTGGACTATAGTCTTCAAATCTTTTGAAAATGATTCTCAAATAAGTCTGAGGGAGTAATACACAAAAATCTCTCATGCAAAAATAGGCAATAATTCCAAATAAAACTTATAAGAGCCTAAACCATGTTGTACATAAATTGTAGTTTTTCTTTGTATATATGGATTAATAAATCAGAATAAATTATCTCTGCAAATTGATTTGAAAAATGGTGTGAACCGTTTGGAAAACTTTTTGTGAAATATTTTCAACCTGTGTAAAATCGCTTTGTTTGAAAAATTTTCTTCTTTGTGTGAAATAAAGGATCTGAAAACCTATGTGCAAATGATTTTGAAAAATGTTTGTAAAAACTATTGTGGAAAGTGTATATACATAGTGTGACAAATCTTTGCAAATGGTTTCCAAATGTTTGTAAATGCTTGCAAAAATTATTGTGTACTATAGTTTTGAAAATATTTTCAAATAAAAAAATAAAAAAATATATATGTGGACATATTTGTAAAGATGTTAAATAAAAAGTCTTTATCAATTGTATACCTATATGTACCTAGAACAAACAGGTTAACACTTGTAAATCGTCTTAATCCTTAATTCTTGTAAAATAAAGCGTCACGCCCGTGTAAATAGTTGTATATACTTTTGTGTACCTAAATTCTTTTTATTTGCAAAAACT
This sequence comes from Ottelia alismoides, assembly GCA_037367405.1. NCBI lineage: Eukaryota > Viridiplantae > Streptophyta > Magnoliopsida > Alismatales > Hydrocharitaceae > Ottelia > Ottelia alismoides. The sequence goes on along the minus strand of JAZKJV010006700.1, from coordinate 247,908 downwards.
CTGTGTGTAAAAATATTCTTTGATTTTTAAAATTCTTTGTGAAGAAATGGGATTTTTACACCCATAACCCTGAGTAATTTTGCAATAACATTCATAACCCTGCATAATCGCGAATTACATGAGAAACCCCGAGTAAGGCTTAACTCTTACATGACATAACCCTAGGTTATGTTCCGTTTGGAATATCCGTTACATTGTACGGTTTCCGTTAAAAAAAGACAAAAATACCCTGATATTTATTATTATTTGCAAAATATGCCATAAACAATCTCCCCCCCCCCTCTCCCGATTCGGCCGACCTCCTCTGCACCCTCCCTCCCCCGCCGTCGATCGTGACCACCACTACAAGCCTCCCAACTCCATCCCCGCCGCCCCACGACCACCCCTGCCAAGCCCCCCCCCCCCCCGTAGGGACGACCGGCCAGACGAAGCCCTCCTCCCACCTAGATGAATCCCTTCCCCCGCACCATGACAGCCCTCCTCCCGTGGCAAGCCCCAGGCTCCTCCGCCCAGCGCCTCCGTCCCCCCGCTCGCTCCAGCTGCCTCGGCTCCCCGGCATGCCTCTCTCCCCACGCCTCCTCCCCCCACGATCCCCCTCCCTTGCGCCTCCCCCCCTCGCGTGCGAGCCAGCACCACCTTTCCCCTGTGCCTCCCCCTCCTCCCCCGCGCCGGCATGAGAGCTCCAGCGCCCCCCTTCCCCTGTGCCTCCGTCGCCCTATGCCTCCCCCCCTCCCACATGGTTCCCCCTTCCCTTGTGCCTCTGTCGCCCTACGCCTCCCCCCCCTCCCCCGTGGTTCCCCCTCCCCTGTGCCTCCCCCTCACCCCCATGCCCGCATGCGAGCCAACACCCCCTTCCCCCTGTGCCATGTCCCTCCGTCACCTCGCGCCTCCCCCCTCCCACGCGTGCGCCGGCATGCGAGCTCCAGCACCCTGCTCCCCATGCGCCTCCCCCCACCCTCCCTTCCCCCCCCCCCCCCCCCCCCCCCCCGTTCCCCTACACCCGCTTGAGTGGCTCCAGCACCCCCCCCCCTGCGCCTCCTCCCCCGCCACACACACCCCCCTTCCGACGAGTTCTAGCCCCACAACCACATGTGCCTCCCCCCTGCGAGCTCCAGCCCCACAACCCACCCCCCTCCCCCGCGCCTCCGTTACATGTATGTGAGATCCAAAGTCTGCATATCCGTCCCCTGCTCACCCTCAGGCGTGCTCCAGTCTCGTATCCACGCCGACCCAGCCACCATCCGAAGCCCCCCCCCCCTCCCCTGTCCTGCTTGCCCTTGCTCGAAGGCCATGCCGGCCCAGCTTTAGCCCCTCTGCTCAAAGTGTACCTACCACCTCCTCGCAAGGAGTCCGCGTCCCCACCCCCTCCCCCCGCTTCCTGCCTGCCCCTGCTCGAAGGTCACGCTGTCCCGACTGCAGCCACCATTCGATGCCCCGCGTGCCCAGCTCCCGTCCACCACCAAGACCAACCACCATTAGAAGCCACCCCCCAAATCGAGCCCCCTCTCCCTGAAAGAAGCCGACCTTTTTTTCTTTTTATTTTTTTGATTTAATCTCAGCCGTTAGATAAATGATTGGTTAGATTAACTTAGCTATCTGATTGAGTTAATGGACTGATCTAACGGAAGGTTATGGGTGTAACATGGTGCGGTTATTCGGGTCCTGGATGTAATTCGTGATTATGCAGGGTTATGAATGTATATTACGAAATACTCGGGGTTATGTGTGTAATTATCCCAAAAAAATTGCATCATCCATTGTGCATAGCATGTGCATATCATTCATATTCTTTTTGAGTGAGCTTGATGATGAACCAGTCCGATAAAGTCTAAAATTGGAGCTTGTTTGGACCTTACCGCACGTAACTGCGCTGGAACCTTACGGAACTAGGTTTAGGTACTTCAGGTCTATCAGACTTAATTCTTTGAGAAATCAGGGCTGGATTCAAGTCACCTCACCTGACTACTAGACTTTTCTAGACACACGCATGACTCTTGTCGGCCGTGACCTAACTTGGACACTTGCATCTTTCACTTGGCTCAACTCAGTTGGAGTGGTGAGGGGATTGGATTTGCCAGTCTGAGAGGCACACGAGTGGAAACATTCGCCTCATCTAGGAGGGAAGTGCACCCCAACCTGGTCCAGTTTCATGAAGTCGAATGACAGGAGAGTGTGGGTTGCAATAAAGCTTCAAAAGAGGGATAGTCTTCTGGCTCAAGAGGGAAAAGTCCTTATGTAAATGCTGCTGTGAATAGTATTTCGAAAAAAATATCCAAAAAAATGGACAGGCTTGAAAATAAAATAAAAGTGTCTGCCGAAGCATGTATATATGTTGTATAGAAAATTAAGCAAGCTTGAGCATTAAAGTTATACCATGTGAGCCTGCAACTGGATGACTTGACTACACTGGTCTTGCATCCCAGGATAGGTAGCTACACTGGTTATCGTCCATTCTCTTCTTCCCCTCATCCTCTTGAGTCGGATGCCCCTTGAACTTAGAAGGGAATACCCCGCTCCTCGACGACAGAGGCTGGATTGGGGATCATGGGGTTGTCATTCTGGAGAAGTTAGTTCCTTTGTCATTTCAATTGGGGAGAGCACTATCACTTACACTGTAAAGTCAGCTTCATAGTCATAAGGGTTTGCGTATGGCGTAGGCCAGTTCTGACCAGGCTATAGAGGTGGGTTGAACCGTGAGTTCTGTGACTCTCGAAGGCTGTTGTGTTTTAAAGTTGGTTCCCGACTAGGTTCTACACACATCCACACCCAAGGTCTAATAGAAACTCCAAATTCTGATTTTGTAAGACAAACATTGCACTGAAAGCAATCCTATTCACTCTATCGTCTTCAATTTTCTTTTCTTTTCTTCTTATTCTTTGATTCTTTCTATACTTATTGCATAAGTATTTGCTAGGGATTAGCAAAGGCAAGTATAGGGGGGTGATGAATCTCCATTTCGTCACCTGTATTGTATCATTTTGGGCCTTGAAAACCCTAGCTAATGCATCTAAATAGCATCAATTTTGTCTATAATAACATCCATTATTCATTGCATTTATTGTACAAGAAAATAAGATTTTTAATGCCAAAATTATAGAATAAAGAGAAGAAAAGAAAAAGAATAAAATATTGCAAATATTTTATGACCATGACACTGAGACCAAGTCCAGAATGGAATTGGTCGACAAGGAATAAAGTAGGGGGAGATAAGGGCCAGTGATACAATAAATGCCTCATTTATTTATTCATTCATTTATGCATTCTGACACCTATTTTGTATATACTTATTTATTCATTAAATAAAAATATTTTTTACATGAAAGTTGTAGATAATAATGTAAATAAAAATATAAAATTGAGTTTGTACAAAAATAATCTACAATGTACATTTTATACACAGAATAAAAAGGTAGAATCTTAATTTCACATACCCATATCTTGCAAATAAAACTCAAAATCACTTAAAATCACCTTTAATTGTATATAACTTTTCAAGAACTATTTAATAAAATTGGTTTCATAATTTTTGGAGTTCATCTGTGAAAGTTAGGGTTTGGCCCTCATTGTATATAATACCGATTAAAGTATTTATTATATTCATTATTCATTATTTTATAAATTTAAATTTTAAAATTCTGGAAATAATATACATAATACATGTACATATTGAAATTAAAAGAAAACTAAAAAGAAAATCTTGAATAAAATCAGTCTATGTGATCACATAGGCAAAATACCTATGTATTACTTATCTATAAATAAAAAGGGGGACTTCATTCTTTTATTCTTTCATATTTTTATTAATTGTAAATATTATTTATATTCCATTAAAAATGTAAATCCAAAATAAAACCCAATAAAATTCATAAATAAATAAAATATATATGAAATATAGGTAAAATACCTATAAGTATACCTACATATTATATATACCTATTTATTTAAATATGCAAATAAACTCATAAAAATCAAATAAAAATATAGTTATACTCACAAAAATAAGTTATACATATATAAAATAATATAATAAAATAATAAAATAAAATACACAAAATAAAAATAAACTGTACAAAATACACCTGTAAATACATTATTAAAATAAACTCATAATAAAATACATCAAAAAATAAATAAAATCATAAATAAATATTACATTATTTAATAAACATTTTTTAATTTATAAGCAAAAAATTAATAAAATCGTTTATTGTATTTAATTAAGAGGTCATTTGGCGCTGATGTGGACCAATCCGGTTCTTTCCTTCATTGACCGCCAGGTCAACTCCTCTACCACCAGCCGCCCTGTATCAAAGCGTCGTTTCAACCCATCTTCTCCAACCTTCCCCTTCTAGATCATTGACTTTCTGACCTCGATTCCTTCATGAAAAAGTTCCGTCGATGATCCATCCTTCACGCCAACATATCAGATCGATCATCTGACCAGCCGATTCTTTGTGCACCCCGATCAATAAGGGTGCATCGCCATGTCCATAAATAAGTGCCTCAACCTCCTCCCCCATTTTGGTCTCCTTTTGGTCTTCTTCCATCCTCTCTTCCACTCCAAAGTGAATCCTCGTGACAGGGGGTGCTTCCGGAGTCGTGAGCAGGTTGGAGGAGTCGAGGCAACACCCATGGCGGAGCTCCGGCGTCTCCCTGCTCCCTTGTGCTCCACCAGGTATAAGAGTTGTCTTATTGCTTAATTAGTTAGGTTTCCATTTTAGTAGTTTATTTATGCTCATAGGGTAGTGGTTAAAGCAAAGATTGGCGTAGGTTTAGTCAAATCGAGCTCCGGTGACGATCGCCTTGCGATCTTTCGATGATCCGACCCCTCCATTCACTTCCATCTCATTGCCCTCCGCGTTCTCCATCTCCCAAACACTTCAGATCAACCAGAGCCCTACTGGGCTCTACGAATAGAGGTCCCCTCTTCCACGTCGCTGGACCTCGCCACACACTTCATGTCTTTGGCTCAACAGCTTCAATTTCCGGTCGAGGGGAACCCCCTCGAGCCACTCTTTGTCTCGGTGCAGGTTACACGCTAAAAGGAACCCCCTGGGGTTCGGATAAGTCACCTTCTAGGCTCCCAGGACCCCCCCCCCTCTTCATCGAGCTCGCCAGAACTGTTCATGGGGTCCTGGGACTTCCTGAGCACCTCGAGAGCTGCGGAGCACCTTCCCGGACATGTAGAGCTTACTTCCATTGCTCGTGGCCGTCTAGCGGAGGAGGAATCAGCGATCGAAGGCAGGGAGCCCCAATGTTCTTCTCTGTTCTTCAGGATAACAGCAGCCGTCGGATGGAGGAGGCGGTCCCAGATCTGATCGTGCCTATTCGTTCAAAGCACGCTCCGACCGCTCGATCGAACCTCAGACGTAATCCAGACCGTCGATCGACGAAGCGGTATCGAGCTTCCAGAGCCTGCCACGTGGGATAAGTGGCGCGCGGATCACCGCCCATCAGCGCGTCTATAGGGGTAAATTTGTAGATCTAAACCCCCGCCTTTTGTATTTAGTTTTTAATACTGTAAATACAAATTTCATGTGTAAATAAAATGGCATTTTTGCATTCAGGCCCATGTCGTCTATTGTAATTGCACTTGGGTCCTTCCCCGTCTCACGTGCAGTCCCATGTGAGGCGCGTAAAATTTGCATGTAACCCCCTGGCAGCTTTGTTTATTGTAAAATGATTCCAGAAAGTTAAATAAATATTTTATTTAGTTGGTAAATTTACAACTGAGCCCTTATTCTTTATTTTTAATAGCAAATATACCCCTGCCAGGCTGTTTTAATTTTATATGCTTCATGTATTTATTAAAAATACCTAGCTTGCTCCTAAAAATCCACAAAAATTAGGGTAAATGCTTTGTGCCTTGTAGATTCACGTTGTTTTTTTGTATGGCCATTTTTGTGCATTTTATCCATTTATTAAAATTGAAGTAGGAGCCATTTGTACACTGTTTGAATAAAAATACCAAAAAATAGAAAATGTTTTTGAAAAATTACAAAAAAAAATTATATATGTTATATTTTGCTATTTATTGAGCCCAGGAACAAAAACCCAAAAAAGAGTAAAAGAAAATTAAAAAAATGGAGAACTCCAAAATTAAACAAAAAATATAAAAATTCAACAAAAAATATGAAAAATATGTTTTTCTTATGTTATAATTACTTATATATTATTATTTATGTATTAAAATTAATTTGGGTAATTTTGGGATTCATTTACTATTTTTAAAACCCAAATTGGTTTCAGATATTCAATTAATCCCATTTCAGGGATATTTTTGACATTAAAATGCATAAAAATTAGAAAAAATCCCAGAAAAATAATTAAAAATTAGAAAAATATAAAAGGCCTAAAAAACATTGTATTTCTTATATTTCGGGTACATATATATATACATACCTATATATGATATCTCTCTCCTCTTATATGAATATCTATATATATTTATATATCTATTTTCTATAATTAAAAATATAAAAAGAAAAATATAAAAAAATATATAATATAAAAACAAATAAAATCATAAAAACAAAATAAATAAATAAATAAATAAATAAGAAAACAAAAAATATTAAAAACCCACAAAAGAGGATTCATTTAAGGATGACTGGGATGCATATAAATACCTATAGGCTACCCCTTTTTTTGCTCTCAGTGGTTCGACCTCTACATGCTTATACACTATGCATTTTATGGTAGAGCTAATAACTTTTTAATTCACATTTTTAGGACTGCATTGACTTATTCATTATTGTAGGTTAATTTCTGATTGACTGGGAGTTATTGAGAGGTCACCGCATCGACTATCAATCCGCCTTGTGGATTGATACGACCCTCGATTATTCCCACTCATCACGTAGTCATCTAAGATCTCTTGGATTATAAATACTTTACGTCATTGTCCTTTAACCAAATAATAGTTTTGTACTTCTATCAAAATCTTATATTTATGATAGGATTCAAGCATTTTTTCCTAAGGAGGGCCTCCTATATGGCTCCTCCGATAGGAGTAGGGGTTAACTCCATGGAGTTATGTAACTAGATCTTCCGAAGGATGAACATAACACTTAGCTTTAGCATTCACGGGTCTAGATGACTTTGATCTCTCATTGTGGTATTAAGTCTTCGCTCAAATGCCTACTACCTTTGACCCATCTTGTGGGGCATCACCATCATAGCCGCTAATTGCCTAGACACATCTTAGTCTGCCATGATCATGGGATGAATCAAGGCCAAAGATTAGGTCCTATATGTTGTAGCATGAAGTACATAAGGGATAATGACTTGTGAATGGTACTGCCAGTCCAATTATTAAGATCAAAGTATCTTAATACAACCTTAGTTTCTGAATACCGCTCATAGTTGTCAATTACTAAATAAATTACTGGAGTAACCGAGCTCTGATACCAAATTATCACGATCCCAATTTTCGAACCGTCGGATCCGCTCATATCCGGATCTTGTTACTCAGCAATAATTTATTCAGCAATCACAATTAACATTCAGAAACATACTGCAAATAAAAAACTAAGAAGAAAGTATTTCAACACTTTTCCATTCACAAAATAAAGTTCTCATGATACATTGTCGGACTACAACCGTTTACATGTACATCAGCTTGAAAGAAAATACATCAAAAAGATTACTAACTACCTTACAGAGAAAGATACTGTGGCTGGTTGGATGACTATGTTAGCTGACTAGATTATTAAAGTCCTTGAGATGGCTTACCGACACATGTTGGGTTTTCATAAATCATAGGATAACAATTAGCGAGTTTTAAGTAACGAAGAAGCGAAAAGCAACAATTGTGTAATTTTTCAAAAAATTGTTAGCACGAAAAGTTTGAGTTATTCTCATTAGTTTAAGTCTTATTCCTTCTATTTCAAATCAGGGATTAGTCCACGGGAACCCTACCATTCTTGGACTCTGAAGCTGTGGATACTTCAGGATTGGAGATTGCGTTGATCTGATGAGCTTATGCTACCGCAACGTCGCCTCAACATATCCTCCAATACTACCCTGACAATTTTCCTTTTCTTTTATTAACAGGGTATCAAGCCCTCAACCTGAAAAAACAAAAGAGCACACTATCCTCGAGGATCCAGTTGTTTAAAACCTCGGGCTAACCTTTAATCACATAACCTAGCGGCTTTATATACATGTTGTCGTGATCCAGCTGCTATTGAACCACCTGTTCCTACACGTAGCACGATTACATCTTCTGTCGTTCAACCCAAATATATTGGCACCCACTACCACACGTTGCAAATTATTCATTTCGTGCGCACTTATCAAAATAAGGCAACCGTGTACCACCTAGGTAGTGTCACACCAATACGGGTTCCTTCCGACAAACTTACAGGTTGCATGCCCGACCTATAGTTATACTCCCAGTCATTTCTTAACGTAACACACAATTCTTTCAGAATCCAACTCAAAACACGTCAATTCCCCGATGTAATTCCTCCATTAAGCCTTAAATTAGCATAACCATAAATACTGAGTATAGACTTACATATATATTAATTCATATCTATATACTCATATTTATGGCTATTTTAACTTCCAAATCCTAAACTTTCTAAGCCACTGCATCAATTCGATGCATAGACCTTATTTTAGTTGAAATCACAAAGCAACTTTTCATATTTTCTCAAAAAAGCTAAATTAGGGTTCTTCGTAGCAAAGAACATAAAATCAGATATTTCAACGATCTCATATGAAAATCACAACAGCAATAGGAATGATTTTGTTATCTAATCAAGCTCTCTCTCTCTCTCTTGTATACAGTTCTTTGTTATGTTTCTCTTTCCAAAATGATGATTATGGCTCCTGAAACTGTCGAATTTCATTTTCATATCAAAACTAAGAACGTGCCAAGAACGTGAAGAACGAATGAAGAACATGAAGAGTGCGAAGAACACACGAAGAACATTAAGAACGCGAAGAACATATTTTCTCTTGAAATTTCGGCAGAGCTTCCCCTTATACGGGGTGATATTTCTAACAAAATTTCGGTGGAGTTTCCCCTTATATCGGGACATATTCTTAAGAAAATTTCAGCAGAGTTTCCCCTTATATCGGGACATATTACTAAGAAAATTTCGTCAGAGATTCCCCTTATAAAATCATCGAAAGGAAAATAGCAGGGAAACTGAACATGAATCGAAAACCTAACTCACGAAGCAAACTAAGTAAGAGAGGATCGTATCTTCCTCCTTCTCGTTCTCCTAGCAGTGCTTCGCTAGCACTCCTTCCTCGCCTCCTACTCCTCCCGACCTCTCGACCCTAGCCTTTGAGGTGGTGGTGGTAGTGGAAATCGTAGAGAATGAATGGGAAGGGGGCTATTTATAGGCTCCAGAAAACCGCTAACCATGGTTAGAAAACCATGGTTTATACCTTAACCGTGGTTAGTGGCCTATGGATTTGGCCAAAACTTATCTGAAACTTAAGGCTTAAGTTAGAACATTCCAGAGGTATCTAGATTCACTAATGATACTTAATTAACACTAATCGTGATTAACTTTCACTAATCATGATTTAACTTTCACGGCTTATGCTTATTTTTTTGCTAAGTATTGTTTAGTGTTCGTTAATGGTCATTAGTGATTTTCAATCTGTCATTAGTTTTCTTAATCATGATAATCGGTCTTAATGACGGTCACTAAGGTTTAATGACATCTTAAACCTCCTTACTTCTCTTTCTTCCGAAAATCATAACAAATCGAAACGAAATCCGATTCACACGAAACGAATTCCGTTGGTTTCCTCTTGACGAGTCGGATATCGATCTTATTATATAGGATCTGCGAAATGCCAAGTTCAAGGCTTTACAATATATACACACACACGCACACACAAAACCCACACATTATAAAGTCCTATTTGAAAGAAATCCTATATATAGGGAAAAATGGGGGCTGCCTTGCCTCATTTTTCGTTAAATTTTTTATTTTTTTTGAAAAATATCGTCATGTATATTCATCCCTATATCCCTCCTATAATGCCATTCGAATTTCGTCAGAAACAGAGACTCCTACAGCCTCCATCTAGACGTCATTTTTTAACGGTCGCAGATTTTTTAAATCGACCATGTTTGGATGGAGGCCGTAGGAGTCTCTGTTTCTGACAAAATTTGAATGGCCTATAGGAGGGATATAGATATTTTTCAAAAAAATTAAAAATTTGACGAAAATGGGGCAGGGCAGATATGTTGGCTGCCCCCAGGGGGCAGCCCCATCAACCCCATATATATATATATATATATATATATATATTAACAATAAATATCAACACAATATGTATAGTGAAATAAAATTATGAAAATATTATTATATTGGATGGAAATGTTAATTTAAATTTGGATGCTATATTTTTACAAAATTCATTTTTTTACAATGTGCAGTTTATACTTTTACGAAGACTTTTACAAATTGTTACAGAGTTTTTACTAAATTCACAGTGGCTTTTACAATTTCAAAAAAGCCCCCACCTCATTTGAAAGGTCCCTATACATATATACATATACATACATATATATATATATATGGGGTTGGGGAGGTTGCATCTGGGGGTGTAGCCAATTAGCTGCACCTGGTCATTTTTTTCATTGGTTTTTTGTGTTTTTGAAATAAACCTGAGAGGATTTAAATCACAATTTATCACCATGATCTCATGCCAAATTCAACTAAATTTGACACTTCTATCATCTCCATCAAGACTATCACATTTTAACGGTCTCAGAATTGCTTAATTTGACCGTATCTAGATGGGCATGTTAGGAATGTTTTGTTTTGCATGAAATCTGAAACACATATTCCACACAATAAACTAAGTAAATCCCCATAAGTTCCTTCAAAAAATAAAAAATCAGTAAGAAAAATGATCGGATGTAGCTAGTTGGTTGCACCCCCTAGTGTAGCTTCCCTATAAGTGTGTGCGCGCGCACATGCGTGCGTGCATGCATGAGCGCGCGCATACGCACGTGTGTGTTTCCTTCTCATTTTCTTGTGGCAGGACACCATCCACCCTCTCTTTTTATATGTCTAAATATAAGCTTAGATTATTTGTAGCAATTAATCTCAATCAATCCGGATCCTAATAAGACCCGATCACATCTAATCAAATCTCCTTTAAGAAATGATCGCAATCCAACTCTACTGTCACATCTACATTTATAATATTTTTTCTTTATTATGCTATAGAAATTCTTTGAGTTAGTCTCACATCTATATACCATTATATAATTTTCAACATCAATATTTTTTATGGATAGTGTGGGATGGTAAAATTCCAATACGAATATACCTTATTATCTATAATTTGAAGGATATTTTGTAACTAATACTATTATAGACAGCTTATGCCAAATGAAATTAAGTCTAGATATTGTGGTACAGAGAAAAAATAGTCTATGCAAATTATAATTGAGGTACTGCATATTGATATTTATCTTGCTCATGTTATAGATTTTTTTTTAAAAAAAAGTTATATAAAAAAAATAGATAGAGGTAAGATATTAAAGTGTAGCAAGAAATGGATAGAAGGGTGATTGAATAGAGAAGAGGGGGGTATGAAAGTTCAATATCTAATTCCATCTTCACAACATTGCATGTTGTATTAATTCAGTGAATGATACAAAGTGGGTTCTTTACCCATGTAGGTTAAATAATTGGGATAAGAGAGCTAGATAAGTTGTGTTAAATAGGATAATAATAGTGTTTACCCGTGGCGGTTACCATATTCTCCATGCAACTATTTTTGGTAGAGAGAGAGATAGAGTGCCTACACCGTATAGAGAGATCGATAGTTGATGTAATTTGGGAGCGATGTCATAACAAGGTTAGGATTTCTACATAACTCTTTGAAAAGATTCCATATTTAGTTTCTGCTATAAATAGTATAATAACGAGTGAAGTAGAACGTTTTCAATCCACTATAATCCATAAGTATGCCATCTTTATCATAAAAATGCGGCGAGACAAAAAATTAATTAAATCTCATACTTTATGGTTTATATTCTTCAATCTTTATATTCTTCTTATTTATTAATTAGATGGTGAGGACCTTAAAGATGGACGGATGTCCTGATGAAAGAAAGGAAATAATCGGTCCGTCTAAATATATATTGAAGTCAGCAATGAATTTTATTTTATGAAAATTCAAGAATATATATACGTCCATATAAAAACTTAATTTCAAAATATGAAAATATGTATATCTACTAGTGATAGAAGGGATGGATATTCGTAAAGATGTAACATGAGTTAGATTCATGAGGATGCAAACATATAATATAGGTTTATTAAGCATGCCTTTCTATGAATGTTTAGAATTTTAGGGTATTGATTAAAAAGATCTTATTCTTTTGTGATTCTTTTGTGTAATCGAAACTTCAGGTCACGTTGCTAAGAAGGGATATGAAGTACTAGAGAAATTAAATAGGTACTACTACTTACTAAGAGTAATGGGTTGTACAAATTAGGAAAGTGCTTATAACAGAACAAATAATAAGAGTAAATTAGTATCCACAAATTCCCTATGATAATTTAAAATGAGATAGCTAATATCTCTGGCAACAATAACGTTATATCAAGTTACTAAGTTCATATTAAGATAAAATCATAAGATTATGTGTAGATATTAATTATATCAAGTGGAATTTTTACCATTATTCCTAGGTCACTTATCAGGATATAGATTTTTATAACAGTTACGACGAGAGCATGTTATATGCTAAGCTTAAGAGTATTTTTTTTACCATGGACATGTCGTATTGAATTAGGATAACAACACCAAGATGCCCTATAAATCGTACCCCACTAAGCTCAAATTATCATGTGAGTGGTTACATCTATTTTACATCAAAAAGTTTCAAATATGCTTCATGTTACGGTCTATTTCAGAATTTATGGTGCTACTATTAGTATTACAAAGTTATCATTTGTCATATTTTGCAAAATATTATGTTTTTGTGCAAGATTATGAGATTTATGATGTTCAGGTGGCATATATGAAAAGTATAATATGTATGTTTGGAAAGCATGCACACTAGATCTACCTAAAAGAACAATTCATGGACAAATAAGAGGGATTTGAGCATGCATTCCTGCATGCACATAGGCTTTAGGTCGTATGCGGGGTGTCATTGACATTTGGGGTCGTTTGCACGTATGAAAATAAGATAAGATCCTCGGTGGTTTTCGCTCTCCTAGGCAATATGTATGGCTAAAGGATGGATAAAACCTCCCTTATAGTATGGTTCATAGGACTGAGTAAGATTAGATGGAGATAGTAGTGCATAATTATGGTCATATGAAATGGAAGTCAGGTTTATCTCTTAAAAAAACTCATGTTTATTATTTTTATTAAGCCAAGTATTTTATTATTTGTTTAATGTACAAATTAACAAGAATTTACGGTGTTATATTTCTACATTCAATCCCATGATATTCCATATGCATCCTAGCATTTTGACTTCATAGTAACATATTAGGATCTTTCAGGTAAATGTTACGAATGATAGGACAGAATGGGAAATTTTTTTTAAAAGTGAAAGACGAATCATTTGATACAAGTAATTATTGGTTTTGTATATCGGAACAAGTGGCTTTGTGAAGCTTTGAATATTTCGTGTTGGGTTTTGAGTTTTGGAAATAAGTGATGTTGATATGATTGGATTTTGTGATGATATTATTGAATTTATATAATATATCATTTCAGTACATGTCAGAGTATTTGGGAGAACTCCTAATTATTTGAATTTATATAATATGAAAGGATGTGATGTTAAGATAAGATCGTTGCCACAATTCATTCCGGCTAGCGGAGCGGTCATGACAAGTTGTGGTATCAGATCAACATGATCTTGGGTTTCAATTGGTATTTTGAAATTAGGATTTTGATCTATTAGTATAATTGAGTATGATTGATTTGTTTAGCGGACTTGATAAAATTTCGAAGGAGAGAATTGGATCATGATTTTCATGTAATTGAGGTTATAAGATCTTAATACTTAAGCCTTCATAGAGGATCTTTACTTGTCTTCTAATAGTATTTTCTTTATTTTAGGAAGTTATGGGTACACAAAAACATGCTCGGAATGCATCTAGTTCCGATAATAGGAATGAAGCATCAAACATGCCCTACAAGACACATTGGAATTGATTGCTCAAACACTGGGATCAATGGATGCACAATCGGTGCGGCCACATGCATATGAACAACAACTATTTGTATGAACATATGTTTAAACTTGGGGCACAAGCTTTTAAAAGGGACAATTGAGCCAAAGGAATCTAGGAGTTGGTTTGAGCAGACAGAAAGAATGTTTAAATTGATGGATTATACATATGACCAAAAGCTGAAGTTATGTTGTATTTCTTACTAAAGATAATGCTTATGATTGGTGGAATTTATCATGAACAAGTATTGATAACCAGTGTAGTTCTGCAAGGGTCACAATGATATATAAAGTGTCGCTGAGGCGACCGCTCACAGTACTCCTAATTACTCAGCAATTAACCCACAATAAAAGAATGAATTAATTAAGTCCCAAAAGTGTGAATTAATATTTATTACTCTACCACAAAATGCACAGTGAATAAGTATGTAGAGGTCGATCCACAGAGAGCAATGTAAAAATGAAATAGCATATTGTGCATGTACAACAGAGTCATCCTTGTGTGAAGCCTATTTTTGTGGGTTTTTATTTTTTATTTTTTTTAATTTAATTCTCAGATTTTTATACATTAATAAATATGTATGTATATATGTATTATTTTTTTATTTTTTTTCAATAAGGGAATATATATATTTATATTGTAGAGAGAGGGGTGATATAATATTTATAGAAATATACAAAAATAGTCAAAAATTCAGAAATAAAATCTTTTTGGTACTTTCACGATTTTCCACTATTTTTGTGATTTTTGGGTATTTTTCAAAATATTTTTGGTATTTTTAAATAGCAAAATGAGGGAAAACAGGGAGTTAGCTACTGGCTGGGGGTAAAAAGGGAATTAAAAATAGAAATCAGCCACAAACTTTTTCCCAACTATTTTTAAAAGAAAGAGGATAAAATATAGAACCTATAGAAGTTGAGTTCGCAATTTTTAGGATTTTCTAGAATTTTTTTATATTTTTTAGAAGTTTTTGAGTATTTTTGAATTTTAAAGGTTTTTCTTTTGAGATTTTTAGTGATTTTTGGACTGACACTAAAATATGATAAAATAGACTGTAGTTAATTTTTTTGGAATTTTTCGAGGTGGTTTACTATTTTTTTGGTATTTTCTAAGCTAGACAGTAAATAACATGCATGTTTTTTATTTTTCATAAATGCAAAAATGCAATAAAATTAAAAACTAAAAATATGCCGTGCAAGAGCAAGCTAACAGGAACTTATATTAATTTTTGTTGAATTTTTCAAGTTAATATGATGCATGAAATAAATGGACAAAGCCTACAAAAATTAAACAGCCTAGCAGGGGCATTTTTGCAAATATAATAACTATCAGGGGCATCAATGCAAAAATTACTACAGAAATAAAGATTTATTTTTATTTTTGGGGTTGTTTTACAATTAACAAAACCCGCCAGGGTTTAAGTGCAAAAATCACGCGCCTCACGTGGGACTGCACGTGAGGCGCGGAGGGACCAATATGCAAATATATAAACTACAGGGGGCCTACTGCAAATATTACAATTTATTTACAACGGAGAATTTTATTTATAGCATTAAAATATAAATACAAAAAGGCGGGGGACATGTCTGAAATTTACCCCCAACAGGCGTGCGATGGACGGCGATGAAGGCTTCACTTGGACACGCGTCGCGCATCCATCGGCTGATACTGGTTCGCAGATAAAGGCTGAGATTAGATCAGCCTCGCTGATCGGACGGTGGATGCAGGGCTTCATCTAACGGTCCTCGTTCAATCCGGGTCGGGCCTCCTGATCTGACGGCGATGGAGCCCCCTAGAAGAACAGGGAAGAAGCTCATGCGTGGCGAGCTTCGATCGTGAAGCTTGGGCTCCTCCGGGCATCTCCCTCGCGTCTGAGATGGTCTGGACGTAGCTGGAGGTCTTCCGCGTCTGTTGATGGTCTCTCCATGGCTCCTGGAGGTCCGGAGAGCTCGGACGAGGTCGATGAAGGTCGGACCCTCCAGGAGCCTCTTCCTGGTTTGAATCGAGCCCAGATGGGCTCCTTTCTTCGCTTGACCTGCATAGGAAGAACCGGGGAAGCGAGGGCTATCTCCTCGACCCCGGGTTTTGAAGCTCTATCGCAAAATGGAGCGAGGCGGAGGAGCTCCGGCGATAGGCGGAGGTGGAGCTCCGATTCGCAAAGACCAGAGGTCCTTGGTTGAACAAAGATGATAGATAGAAGGAGAACGCGATGGGGAACGAAGTGGGGTGAACGTGGCGGTCGGAAACGGTCGAGATCACGGTGAAGAAGTCGCCGGAGCGGAGCTCCGGCGAACTTCGATTTTTCGATTTTAAGCTAAGCTAATTAACTAAAGACTAAACTAAGAACAGGAATGAAAAGCTAACACTAAAATCTACCTAAAATACTATAAAAGGGCAGATCTTATACCTGGGGCCCACCAGGGAGCAGGACGGACGTCGGAGCTCCGTCGCGTCAAAACTTTCCCTCCTCCGGCCGATTCAAGTCGCTGCGATGCTCCCCCTGTCACGAGGAACCTCCCAGGATCGAAATCAAGACTTTTGGGTGGATGAAATTGGCCAAATTTGAGGAGAGGGGAGAAGCTTCTTATTTATAAACATTGGCCTGGACCCTTATTGACCGGCGTTTGTTGATTAATCCAATGAGTATCGTGTTGATCTAAGATATCGGCGGGCATCAGCGATAATCAGGGATGATTTCTTGTGAAGAACGCGAGCGCGATCGATGGACGAGATGCCCGTAAAAAAGGGAAGAAAATTGGGGAAAAGACACTTCTGGCGCGTCAGGTCCCGGATGGGACAGTTGACCGGGTGGTCAACAAAGGTCGCGCCCTCATTGGTCCACCTGGGACGCTAGAGGACAAAATAGGGAATTTTACTCGAAATTGATTTATTTGACATAATAGATGATTTTATTATTTTTTCCTTATAAAATAAAAAATGTGTATTATTTCATGTAGTATTTATTTATGATTTTTATTTAATTTTTTTGAAGTATTTTATTATGATTTTATTTTAATAATGTGTATATGCATGTATTTACATGTATTTTGCGTATTTATTTTTATTTTGTTTATTATATTTTATTATTTTATTGTCTTATTTTATAAATTTATAGTTTATTTTTGTGAGTGTGAGGGTATTTTTATTTAATTTTTATGAGTTTATTTCCATATTTAAATAAATAGTTATATGTTTATGTAGGTATACTTATAGGTCTTTTACCTATATATTATATATACTTTATTTATTTAATGTATTTTCTTGGTTTTTTTGAATTTGTATTTTTAATAAGTTATATGTAATATTTACATTATTATAAAAATATAGATGAATAAAGAATAAAATAATTAAATCCCCTTTTATTTATGTACATACTCAACCTAGGTATTTTGCCTATGTAATACATAAGCTTATTTTATTTTACAAATTCTTTTTGGTTTCCTTGTAATCTCAAAATGTACATGTGTTATACACATTATTTACAAAATTCTAAAAATATAATTTGATAAAAATAATGAATACTGAATAAATTGAATATTTTAATCAGGCAGGTTGTACAATGAAGGCCAAAAACCTAACTTTTGCAGATGGACTCCAAAAATTATGAAACCAATTTTATTAAATAGTTCTTGGAAAGCTATATACAATTAAAGGTGAGTTTGGGTAATTTGGAGTTTTTATTTGCAAGATACGGGTCTGTGAAGTTGATATTTTGGCTTTTTATTCTGTGTATAAAATGTACACTGAGTATTATTTTTAGGCCAACTCAATTTTGTATTTTTATATTTATATTATTATCTACAACTTTCATGTACAAAGTTTCTTTATTTGATGAATGAATAAGTGTATACAAAATAGGAGTCAAAATGGCCTAAATAAATAAATGAATGCATGAGGTATTTATTGTATTGATGGCCCTTATCTCCCCCTACTTTATTCCTTGTCGACCAACTCCATGTTGGCCTTGGTCTCGGAGTTCGGGTTATAAAATATCTGCAATATTTTGTTCCTTTTTCTTTTCTTCTCTTTATTCTATAATTTTGGCATTAAAAACTTTATTTAATGTATAATTAATGCAATGAATCATGAATGCTATTATGTACAAATTGATGTTGTTTACATGCATTTGATGGGGTTTTTTAGGCCAAAATGATAGAATAAAGGTGATGAAATGGAGATTCATCACCCCCCTATACTTGCCTTTGCTAGTCCCTAGCAAATACTTATGAAATAAGTACAAAAAGAATAAAGAAAAGAAAAAGGAGAATTAAAGAAGGATAGAGTGAATAGGGGTGCTTTTAGTGCAATGCATGTCTTTATAAAATCTGAATTTGGAGCTCCTGTCAGACCTTGGGTGTAGATGTGTGTAGAACCTAGTCGGGAACCAGTTTTAAAATACAACAGCCTTTGAGAGCCACAAAACTCGGTTCAACCCACCTCAATAGCCTGATCAGAACTCGTCTACATCATACGCAAACCCTTATAACTATGAAGCTGACTTGTACAATGTAGGTGATGGTGGCTCTCCCCAACTGAAATGACAAAGGGACTGACTTCTCCAAAATGACAACCCAATGATTCCCCAATCCAACAGCTCTTTCCTCGAGGAGCAGGGTATTCCCTTCTAAGTTCAAGTGGCAACCAACTCAAGAGGAGGGAGTGAAGAGAAGAATGGACAGTAGCCAGTGTAGCTACCTATCCTAGGATGCAAGACCAGTGTAGTCAAGTCATCCAGCTGCAGGCTCACATATTTGTCTTTGAAACTCAAGCTTGCTTATTGGCTCTACTACATATGTACATACTTTGCAGGCATTTTATTCTTGTACAGGCCTGACCATTTTTTTTTCAACATACTTATTCACAGCAGCATTTACATAAGGAGTTTTTCCTCTTGAGCCAGTAGACTATCCCTCTTTTGAAGCTTAATTGCAACCCACAATCTCCTGTCATTAGACCTCATGGCCATTGAACCAGGTTGGGGTGTACTTCCCTCCCTAGACGAGGATGAATCTTTACACCCGTGTGCGTCTCAGACTGGCAAATCCAACCCCCTCACCACTCCAACTGAGTTGAGCCAAGTGAAAGGTGCAAGTGTCCAAGTTAGGTCACGGTCGGCAAGAGTCATGCGTGTGTCTCGAAAAGTTCTAGTTAGTCATTTGAGGTGACTGGAACCCAGCCCTGATTTCTCAAAGAATTAAGTCTGCATGGACCAGAAGTACCTTAACCCTAGTTCCCGTAAGGTTCCAGTGCAGTTAGGTGCGGTAAGGTCTACCCAAGCTCCAATTTGAGACTTTTTTGGACTGATTCAATCATCAAGCTCACTCAAAAAGAATATGAATGGTATGCTCGTGCTATGCACAATGAATTATGCAATGTTTCACAAGGATTTTGCAAGAATCAAAGAATCTTTTTACACAAAGAATTTTTGCAAATAAAAAGCTTGACACATACAATTATTTACACGGTCGTGCCGCTGTATTTACAAAATGTATGGATTTATAAAGACTTTACAGGTTTTAATGAAGTAGTTTATTTAGGTTGTCCAGAAAGAATGTTATGCATTTTATTTATGATTTACACGTATTTGTAATAATGCTCTTATTCCTCAGATCTAGTTTGAAAATAATTTTTGCAAAATATAGTACACGATAATTTTTGCAATCATTTACACACATTTGAAAACTATTTTTGCAAAGATTTTTCACACTCTATATACATTTTTCACAATAATTTTGACAAACAATTTTCAAAACATTTGCACATAGGTTTTTCAAATCCTTTATTCCGCGCAAAGAAAAAGGTTTTCAATCCAAACAATTTTACACAGGTTGAAAACATTTCACAGCACATTTTTCAAACGGTTCACACCATTTTTCAAATCATACTGTATAGGTATTTATCATGATTTATTAATCAGTATATACAAAACAAGAAAAACTGTATTTGCTGTACAATCATGGTTTTAGCTCTTATAAGCTTTATTTGGGATTATGCTTATTTTTGTATGAGAGATTTTTGTGCAGACTCCTCAGACATATTCAAGAATCATTTTCACAAGCATTTTGAAAACTATAGTCCAAGATAATTTTGCAAACATGTTCACGCATTTGAAAATAATTTTACAAAGGTTTTTCACACAGGATAGATAGATTTTTCAAAGCAATTTTGACAAACAAATTTTTCCAATCATTTGCACAGTAGTTTTCACACATTTTTATTTCACTCAAAGAAAAGAAATTTTACACACAAAACTGATTTTTCAAAGGTTGAATACTTGTACACACTATTTTCAAGTAATTTTCAAAAGATTTTTCAAAGAGAATATTTTGCACAAAATGCTTTTTCTGACTTATTAATCAGTACAAGTACAAAGAGTTCTGAGGAGCTGACAAGCATCTTTTATTATAGATTTACTTATTGCTTTGTAGATTGAGTTGATGTTTTATTTTTTTCAGTATGAGTTATGACTTATAGTATATACATGGTATATACGACCCCCCTATACTTAGCTTGAGCTATGTCCTCATAGATCGAAGAGAAAAGAGAAGACATAACTCGTACTAAGTATAGACAAGTCTAAAGAATATATGTAAAATGAATGAATGAGAAGTTGACCGTCCCCCCTATACTTAGGATCAAATAATCCTAAGTATAGCAGACTGTACAAAAAGCAGGGAGGGTCAAGGGTGGGAATACACAGATCGTACTCAGATTGTCTCCCCCTATACTTAGGGTAAGATACTCCTAATTATAGATAAGAAGAGGAGACAATGGAGAGGATCGAAATGAAATGAAAAACTCGGGGTGCACATCCCCCCTATACTTAGGACAAAGTACGTCCTAAGTATAGAGAACTGTCTACAAGGGCGGCACCTTTTGGATACAAAAAGAAGATAGAAAAGGAAAAGAAGAAAAGAAGAAAAGAAGAAAAGAAGATAAACAGTTTTTGGAGTACATTGTCTGAATCTTCTGATGCTGCAGTTGTTGTGGATATGTCATCATGGTGCATGAGTTGAATGGAATCAACAACGGCCAAGAATGTGTCTGATCGAGGTAAGGCTTCAGGAGTTGACCGTTGACGACGAATGGCTGTGCGTCAGGGGACAATTCGGATATAGCAACACTTTCATTGTCACGCACTTCACAAACTCGAAATGGCCCTGTCCACTTACTCTTTAATTTACCCGGGAAGATCCGCAACTTTCCATCAAATAACCACACCTTCTGTCCAACATCAAAGGTCTTTCGTCTGATGTGCCGGTCATGCCAGCGTTTCACCTTCTCTTTGTACATCAATGTGTTATCGTATGCATAGTCTCAGAACTCCAAGAGTCTGTTCAGATCATCCTTTCTTTTCTGACCACTTTTGCATGAGTCCCAATTGCAACTGTTAACTGCCCATAAAGACTTGTGAATTAATTCGACAAGCAAATGGCACGGCTTTCCGTATACAAGATGGTAGGGCGACATGCCCAAGGGAGACTTGTAGGCGGTTCGGTAAGCCCATAGGACCGAGTCCAAGAGTTGAGACCAGTTTTCTGTTTGGCCTAACAAGTTTCTGCAGGATAGTCTTGATTTCTCTGTTTGATAACTCCTCCATGCCATTGGTCTGAGGATGGTAAGGAGACGCGACACGATGATCGATGTCGTACTCCTTCGTTAACTTATTGACCTCTTTGTTAATGAAGTGGCTACCCCCGTCTGATATGAGAATTTTCGGTATCCCGAACCGCGAAATGATGTTCTTCTTTAGGAACTGGCATACTGTTCGGCTGTCGGCGGCTCGAGCGGGGATAGCTTCAACCCAATGACTCACGTAATCGACGGCAAGAAGGATGTGCTCAAAACCTTGACTGTTAGGGAACGGTCCCATGAAGTCAATGCCCCATGCATCGAAAACATCTGCTATCTGAATGATTTTCAGGGGCATTGAATCTTTGGCAGTAAATGTATCTTTCAATCTCTGACAGTCAATACATCTTTTGACAAATTCTGCAGCATCCTTAAATAATGTGGGCCACCAGAAGCCACACTGAAGTACTTTGGCTATTGTACGATCTCCAGAGTGATGTCCACCAGATTCGAGCGAGTGACAATGCTCGAGGACACTAGATTGCTCCTCCTGAGGGATGCACCTGCGCCAAATGCAATCCGCTCCTTCCCTGAATAAAAGAGGATCCTCCCATTGGTAGAAACGGATGGTCGACATGAATTTGTTCTTCTGATTCTTCATCCAATCCGACGGCGTTACCCCAGAGGTGAGGTAGTTGACTATATCAGCATACCAAGGAAGAGAATTCACTGCAAGGATTGATTCGTCAGGAAAGGTTTCTGTGATAGGTGCATTGTTCAGAGGAGGCTCATGCTGCTCTATTCTGGAGAGATGGTCTGCTATCACATTTTGAACTCCAGGCTTGTCCTTGATTTCCAAATCAAATTCCTGGAGGAGAAGGATCCAATGTATAAGTCTTGGCTTGGCATCCTTCTTCTGCTGTAGGTACCGGATAGCAGAGTGGTCTGTAAAAATTGTGACTTTCGATCCAAGCAAATAGGATCTGAACTTCTCAAGGGAGAAAACCACAGCCAGCAATTCTTTCTTTGTCATTGTATAATTTCTCTGTGCTTCATCTAATGTTCTGCTGGCATAGTGAATGTCATAGGGCGCTTTCTCTTTCCTTTGCCCAAGAACAGTCCCAACTGCAAAGTCTGACACATCGGTCATTATCTCAAAGGGAAGAGACCAGTCCGGCGGCTGTAAGATTGGAGCCTGAGTAATAAGCTCCTTCAACTGATTGAAAGCAAGGAGAACCTGTTGATCTACATTGAACTCAGTTTCCTTGCACAGAAGCTCTGTCAAAGGTCGGGCAATGCGGCTGAAATCCTTGATGAATCGCTTGTAAAATCCCGCATGCCCCAGGAATGACCTTACATTCTTCACTGACTGAGGTGGCTGTAGATTTGAAATGACATCCACCTTTGCCAGGTCGACTTCCATGCCACGTTTAGAAACGACGTGACCCAGCACGATACCTTCTGTGACCATGAAGTGGCTCTTTTCCCATGAAAGCACTAAATTGACTTCCCGACACTTCTGAAGTACTTTGTCTAGGTGCTCAAGACAAGAATCAAAACTATCACCATAGACAGAGAAGTCGTCCATAAACACCTCGAGAAAACTGCCTACCATCTCGGCGAAAACTGCTAACATGCATCTTTGGAAGGTTGCAGGTGCATTGCATAATCCAAAGGGCATTCTCTTGAAGGCGTAGGTGCCGAACGGGTAAGTGAAGGTAGTCTTCTCTTGATCTTCAGGGGCGATTGCCACTTGATTGTACCCGGAATACCCATCCAAAAAGCAGAAGAACTCCTTGCCTGCTAGTCTTTCCAGAACTTGATCAATGAATGGCAAGGGGAAGTGGTCCTTCTTAGTGGCTGCATTAAGACTGCAGTAGTCAACACACACCCGCCAGGATGTTGGTACCGAGTTAAAATTTCCTCTCCTTTATCATTTGTAACCACGGTAAGCTCAGATTTCTTTGGAACTACATGCAGTGGGCTTACCCATTTTGAGTCGGAGATGGGATAGATAAAGCCTGCGTCACACCATTTCGTTATCTCTTTCATTACGACGTCCCGAAGGATAGGGTTCAACCTTCTTTGAAATTCGCGGGACGGCTTGGCATCTTCTTCCAGATAGATGTGGTGTGAACACAAGGCCGGATTTATCCCTCGGAGATCTGATACATACCAACCAAGTGCCTTGCGGTTCTTTTCTGGAACCTCGAGAAAACGAGATTCCTGATCCGAAGTCAGCCTGCTGTTGATGATAACCGGATACATTTGTTCTTCACCTGCAAGGAAAGCATACTTCAGGACTGCAGGAAGTGGCTTGAGTTCTGGTTTTGACCTGCCCAACTTGTCGGTCACTTCAGATACTATACTGGTGGTGGGATGTACTTCTTTGAAGGGGCTACCATCCTCATCATTCTGTTGAGATCTCAGTGATGTGCCAAACGGTTCTGCGCTAAGCTGATCGTGTTCGGTCTGGAGTAAATGCTCAAAAAGATGCGCCTGCATCTGAGAATCTGTCTCCCAAGAATCGTCGGAGCATAAGCTAACTGCGCTTTCCAAGTCCTCCTCAAGAGTGAAGATTTCTCAGGTCCATAGATCGTCCAATGATAAGGATGAGTCTCTGATCTCTGCAATAAAGTCACAGTCTGCTTCGGATGCTGCCTGGCTCTCATCAGTCGTGGCATTCGGCTCTCTGTTCATGTTTATAGTGATTTGCTGGGTGTTCGAGCTGAAAGTAATCTTGCCAGACCCGTAATCAACCACGGCACCTGAAGTACGAAGGAAAGGTCGTCCAAGGATGATAGGGGTCTGGAGTAGGGGTGCAGTGAGTCCATATCAAGGACTACGAAATCAGCTGGGAATTGCATCTCCTGCACCTTGACTACAACGTCTTCCAAAAGTCCTCGGGGCCGCTTGACGGATCGGTCAGTGAACTGAAGGATCATGCGTGTCTGCTTGAGCGGACCCAGCCCGAATTCTTGCATTAGGGATGAGGGCAGAAGGTTGATGGAAGATCCACTGTCAAGGAGAGTGCGCTCAAAGACCTGGTCAAAAATCTCACAACTGATCAGAGGTGCTCCTGTATCTTGCTTCTTCTGTGGGAGGCTGCTGATAGCTGCGACAGTGGCCATGCAGAGAACGTGCTTTTCTACATCTCGGCGTCTGTTTTCTTGAGATGGGTGACGCATGTTAGTACATGCCTCCTTCAGTCCTTTCTTCACAGCTGGCATGTACTCCACGACCTTCAACAAAGGAATCTCAACAGTCAACTTGTCTAATATTTCCACAACTCCTGGATCAGACAATGCCTTCTTTTGTTTTGCAAATTTTTTGGATTTTTGTATTGCATGAGGAAAAGGAATATGTACATCACTGGTAGGAAAATTAGAGTTCTTATTTACATCAAAATCATCGCCCATAGAATGTTGTACATCCGGACTACAAAAAGGAGTACAAACTGTATCTTGGCATACTGGTGCTGCAAGGCAAGCAAAAAGGGTAGCGTCTGCTCCGTCGGCTGGCGAGGGATCGGCGGCTGCTGGCGGCTCCTCCAATGCTGGCGCAGCTTCGCTTCGGCTGCAAGCTTCTTTTTGGTGTTTTTAGTTTTGCTGATTTTTTATATCTTTGGCTGGGACCGATGGTAGTGCACGACGGCTGGACTGGCTTCTCCTTCTTCTTCCTCCTCACCCGCCCCTGTAGATGGCACGGCTGATGCGGAAGATGACGATCCACCTATTTCTTTATTCACCCCACTCTTGGTAGCAGGCGGAGGCAAGGCCCTACCGCTCCTGAGAGTAACATCATTAGAATAGACAGTAATATCATTTTCAGATACGGACAGGATATCACATTCTACCTGCTCTTTCTTTTTGAGGTTATTGGGGTTGGCCTCGACCTGAGCTGGGATGGTAGTTCGAGTGGCGGTCAGGTCGTCAAGCCGCTTGGTCATTTCCTCCAGCCCTTTGACAAGTTGGGCTAGACAATCCATGGTAGGGTTTACAGGGAGAGCTTCAGTGGGTTCAACGTGCAGACCACGCTGCTGTTGTATGGATGGGTGCGGAGGTTGTTGCTGGTGGTGCTGAGGTGGTGCAGGAAGTTGAAGTTACTGATAAGAGGGGGAAGGATACTGCTGATATTGTTGAGGTGGGGCAGCCGCATACTGATGGAAAGGTTGTGGGTGGCGGTACTGCGGATGCTGGTATGGTGGGCTCTGCCTCCATTGGTTTGCATACTGGGGAGGCCGATGGTACTGCTGATGGGGCTGAGAGGACTGTCCAAAGCGACCACCCTGAGGTTGGTGGTATTGCCGGTTGGCAGGTGGTTGACCCTGGGGTTGTCCCATAGGACGGGTCGGCTGTGCGCCATTGGTCCATACCCCGTTCACTTCCTGAATCAGGGGTGGTGGTGGGAAGACTGGATCAGGTCCTGAAAGAAACTCTGGCTGGTACACAACCATCTGCTGCTGCGGCTGGCCCTGGTTGGGGGCCTGCACGTAGTACACGTGCTGGACTACCGGTGGCTGCTGGCTCGACTGAGGCTGATGCTGCGGTTGTTGCTCGTCCTTCTTCTCAGCTGGAGCTTCCGATGGTGTAACTGACTGAACAGAGTTGATGGTGCCCACCAACAGTTTAAGATACTTATTGATCTGATCAAGCTTGTCTAAAATCTGAGTCCTCTTCTCGATCACAGCGAGTTTTTCGAGGTCCTGTGATCGCTTCTCAATGATGTCAACTTTCGAGAGATGACCCCCGATGATACTGAGGTTGGATTTCTCATCTCTCTCTGCTTCTTTGGACGTTGCCATGTGTACTTGTTTCTGGAGGATCTGGGGCTACTTCTGATATGCCTTGATGAAGAGAGGGCGACCTCTCCTTCGGTCATTTCTTCAAATATCTGCCAGACTACGTCTTCATCCTTGTTACAATGTGAACCCCCACATGCTGCGTCAACGAGCCTTTGGCTCTCAATGTTCAGTCCCCCAAAGAAGTGCTGGACCAAGCTGGTCTTCGGAATCTCATGATGGGGATACTTTTCCTGCAGATCGGTGAATCTCTCCCATTTTTCATGTATTGACTCATGGGGTCCTTGGGAGAAATTACTGATTCGGGCTCGCATCTGGTTGACCGACCGAGAGGGTAATACATATGCAGGAAGGCTGACTTCAGCTCCTCCCAGGTCGTCACAACCTTCCCCAGATGGTTGACCCAATAGAGGGCCTTGTCTTGTAAGCTGAAGGGGAACGCCATCATCTTGACAATGTCCAGAGGGACATTGGGATAGTGAGTGGTGCGGCAAATGCGGGAGAATTGCTGCAGGTGAATGTACGTCTCTTCACTGGTATTTCCATGGAATGCAGGGAGAAGAGCAATGAACTGGGGCTTCAGCTCAAAGTGAGCGTGTACCGGTGGAATGAGGATCCACTCGATCATCTGGCTGTCTCCCGGATTGTATGTCTCTTTAAGTGTAGGCTTGGGTGGTGCCGGGAATTCTGGATCATCATTGTTAGGCCCACCGCCTCCTCCACCTCCACCTCCACCTCCTCTGCCTCTGCCTCCTCCTCCCTCGTCTCGGTTCATCATATCGTTCAACATATCCTGGAATGCTGTCTGTGTGAGGGCCTGCTCAGTCAGCTGCTGTTGAATGGCCTGGATGGACGCCAGCAATTGTGCATTGACTTGATTCTGGTCTGGCATCTGTCCTTCTAGTTGGGGTGGCTGCTGACCCTTGCCCTTTCCTCCGGGAGCCATATCAGGGTCTGAGTCAGACGAAAAGAACTCCGGAGTAGTCTCCAGGGCTTGCACTGTCTTTTATCTACAGAATGAGAGAGTCCGGATCAGACCGCTTGCAATTGTTCAGTTGTCATGATAGAGCTGGAATTCAGGTCAACCCCAACATGTTGTGAATGGAAAAGGATGTAGACTGTAATCGACTTCCATTCACAACGGCGAAGGCGGGACAAAAGTGATCCCAGTTTATTGGGTGGCCAAGAGGAAGGTAGAAAACGAGGAGTCTGGAGATCGATCCACAAAGTCCGGATCGGGTTCTCGGGAATCGCCTCGAATTTATTGGCGGAGTTAAGTCCATGGAATCGATGTGGGTGTCGGCATGGTCCCGACGAAAACCATCCATGGATCAACTTCGCGAAGCACAAAAAGGGTTGGATTTTGGAAGAAGGATACGATGGTCAATGAGGAATAAAAGAAGTGTAAAACAGTAGAAAGGCTCGGGTGAGCGGGGTGGTCAAAAGGAGAATGACATAACAAAATTTACGCAAAGGCGCGGGACTCGATCTTTGAATCTTAATCTAGATCCATACAAACGCAATACAAAATCGGGTTCACAACCTCACGCCATGTGAAGCCATGAAGGTTCGGCTATTTATTATCTTTTCCTTTTTAGAGTTGTAATTTCAGGCATATCTTATAACAAGTCCTTAGTACGCTACCCTATAGGAGAGAGGCAACTGCCAGAAGAGTATCACGTACTTGTCCTCCTCCTGTGTAACCTGTAGTCTGTACTTTTTGGAGTCCTTGTAACCCTTCCTGGATCCCTACTCAGCCAAAAAAATAGAGAGAGGAAGCCGATAGGTGAAACCAATACTTCGGTTCTCGCTCGCAACGGAATCACCCATGAGCGTGCAAGAACCTACTCGGATGCAGGACAATGAGATAGACACCCCCGTGAAGGCGTGGCCTATGCTCAATACTTCGGACAGGGTTGATGCTCTACACAACAGAGAGTCATCATTGGTGACCAAGTCCTACTCGCCTACGTACGATAGAAGCGCCATTACTTCAGAAATCCAAGCGATACACAAGGCAGTTGCAGACTGGGTTTTTGGCTTTAATCCTTAGGGGGTCGTACTCGCTCATTTGAGTAGGGTTTTGGTCCCCCTCCAAGGTACCTGAAAACAATGAGGGCTTTATGAACCCGGTACAATGATAGTTCATTACAGATTTTAATTAAGGTCAAAGTTTATTTAGCAGTCCCCTTGTTTTAATTTTTGGGTTTTCACTTTTTTTGAGTCTGTTTTCATACCAGCGTCCAACGTTTTTGTAGATTCTCATTTAAGTCCTAGGTGCTCAAAATCAGAGGGAGATAGCGGAAAAGCCGTGCAAGTGGTTCCATGATGGAAATCTCACCATTGAACCGAATGATGCATGCTGAGGTAGAAGACTTACAGTGCATCCCAGCTCTCTCCATGCGATATGCAAAACAGAATTTTTAAACCTATCTACATGTCGATATGCAAGGTACAAAATCGCCCTAAACATTAGCTGCTATTAACGTGAAGAACCATAAGTCGCTCATTCATCTCTAGCCCAAAAAAAAGTCCGGTCTTGGCTCACCCCTCCTCTGCTCAACACACTTGAGTTTAGGAGATAGCGCTTTACGGGGCTCGCTGTGGCACAAGGGCTAGGAGACAAATGAACGGCTTGTTTAAGTTTGACTAAATCCATACGAAGTACTCTATAGGAACATGCATTGTTATTAATGTTAGGACCTAGCTACCGAGTCAAGCAACCTATATCTATGGGCTCCAAGCACACAAAACAAAATAAAATAAAGGCGGAAAGCTCAAAACTTCGGAAAACAAAGAAAAGAAAGCGATGGAAAACTCGAAAAACCGCGATGAGGCCCCCAGGTGAACAATCACCTGGGCACTGGACCACATTGTGAAGAGTAGAGTCCTGTTAATTACATGCCAAAATTGTCTCTCTCTCACCATAAATTACAAAAATGATCCTAAGTGCTCTAGACCTATCTAATCCCCATCTCCTTGCTTCCTTGGTGCTCTCTCCAGTTGGTCATGAGGTGAAGACCAACCTCCTCCACGCTCGGCTGCCTTGTCTCCCTAAGAAACCATCCTCGTGTGGCGAGCCCTCGCATCAAAGTCATAAAAAGATTGAATTAGTATAGCTCAATCAATCAAATAAAGCAGATATAAATTAATCACAATAAATAAATCAATAAAGCATGGTGATTAATTACATTAGAAATAGCTGCTCACAAAATCAATGATGAATCAATTTTTTTTACACAAGAATGACAACATAAAATAGGCTATGCTCATTGCCCCCCGGCAACGGCGCCATCTGATAACCAGTGTGTTCTGCAAGGGTCATAATGATGTATAAAGTGTCGCTGAGGCGACCGCTCACAGAACTCCTAATTACTCAGCAATTAACCCACAATAAAAGAATGAAATAATTAAGTCCCAAAAGTGTGAATTAATATTTATTACTCTACCAGAAAATGCACAGTGAATAAGTATGTAGAGGTCGATCCACAGAGAGCAATGCAAAAATGAAATAGCCTATTGTGCATGTACAACAGAGTCATCCTTATGTGAAGCCAATTTTTGTGGGTTTTTATTTATTATTATTCTTATTATTTTTAATTTAATTCTCAGTTTTTTATACATTAATAAATATGTCTATATATGTATAATTTTTTTTATTTTTTTGTCAATAAGGGAATATATATATAATGTAGAGAGAGGGGTGATACAATATTGATAAAAATATACAAAAATAGTTAAAAATTCAAAAATAAAATCTTTTTGGTATTCTCACGATTTTCCACTATTTTTGTGATTTTTGGGTATTTTTCAAAATATTTTTGGTATTTTTAAATAGCAAAATCAGGGAAAACAGGGAGTTAGCTACTAGCTGGGGGTAAAAAGGGAATTAAAAATAGAAATCGGCCACAAACTTTTTCCCAACTATTTTTAAAAGAAAGAGGATAAAATATAGAACCTATAGAAGTTGAGTTCGCAATTTTTAGGATTTTCTAGAATTTTTTATATTTTTTAGATGTTTTTGAGTATTTTTGAATTTTTAAGGCTTTTCTTTTGAGATTTTTAGTGATTTTTGGACTGACACTAAAATATGATAAAATAGACCATAGTTAATTTTTTTGGAATTTTTCGAGGTGGTTTACTATTTTTTTAATATTTTCTAAGCTAGACAGTAAATAACATGCATGTCTTTGATTTTTCATAAATACAAAAAAATGCAACAAAATTAAAAACTAAAAATATGATGTGCAAGAGCAAGCTAACAGGAACTTATATTAATTTTTGTTGAATTTTTCAAGTTAATATGATGCATGAAATAAATAGACAAAGCCTACAAAAATTAAACAGCCTGGCAGGGGCATTTTTGCAAATATAATAACTATCAGGGGCATCAGTGCAAAAATTACTACAGAAATAAACATTTATTTTTATTTTTGGGGATGTTTTATAATTAACAAAACCCGCCAGGGTTTAAGTGCAAAAATCACGCGCCTCATGTGGGACTGCACGTGAGGTGCGGAGGGACCAATATGCAAATATATAAACTACAGGGGGCCTACTGCAAATATTACAATTTATTTACAACAGGGAATTTTATTTATAGCATTAAAATATAAATACAAAAAGGCGGGGGACATGTCTGAAATTTACCCCCAACAGGCGCGCGATGGACGGCGATGAAGGCTTCACTTGGACGCGTCGCGCATCCATCGGCCGATACCGGTTCGCAGATCAAGGCTGAGATTAGATCAGCCTCGCTGATCGGACGGTGGGTGCAGGGCTTCATCTGACGGTCCTCGTTCAATCTGGGCCGGGCCTCATGATCTGACAGCGATGGAGCCCCCTAGAAGAACAGGGAAGAAGCTTACGCGTGGCGAGCTTCGATCGTGAAGCTTGGGCTCCTCCGGGCATCTCCCTCGCGTCTGAGATGGTCTGGACATAGCTAGAGGTCTTCCGCGTCTGCTGATGGTCTCGCCATGGCTCCTGGAGGTCCGGAGAGCTCGGACGAGGTCGATGAAGGTTGGACCCTCCAGGAGCCTCTTCCTGGTTTGAATCGAGCCCAGATGGGCTCCTTTCTTCGCTTGACCTGCATAGGAAGAACCGGGGAAGCGAGGGCTATCTCCTCGACCCCGGGTTTTGAAGCTCTATCGCAAAATGGAGTGAGGCGGAGGAGCTCCGGCGATAGGCGGAGGTGGAGCTCCGATTCGCAAAGACCAGAGGTCCTTGGTTGAACAAAGATGATAGATAGATGGAGAACGTGATGGGGAACGAAGTGGGGTGAACGTGGCGGGCGGAAACGGTCGAGATCACGGTGAAGAAGTCGCCGGAGCGGAGCTCCTGCGAACTTCGATTTTTCGATTTTAAGCTAAGCTAATTAACTAAAGACTAAACTAAGAACAGGAATGAAAAGCTAACACTAAAATCTACCTAAAATACTATAAAAGGGCAACTCTTATACCTGGGGGCCACCAGGGAGCAGGACGGACGCCGGAGCTCCACCGCGTCAAAACTTTCCCTCCTCCGGCCGATTCAAGTCGCTGCGATGCTCCCCCTGTCACGAGGAACCTCCCAGGATCGAAATCAAGGCTTTTGGGTGGATGAAATTGGCCAAATTTGAGGAGGGGGGCGAAGCTTCTTATTTATAAACATTGGCCTGGACCCTTATTGACCGGCGTTTGTTGATTAATCCAATGGGTATCGTGATGATCTAAGATGTCGGCGAGCATCAGCGATAATCAGGGATGATTTCTTGTGAAGAACGCGAGCGCGATCGATGGACGAGATGCCCGTAAAAAAGGGAAGAAAATCGGGGAAAAGACACTTCTGGCGCGCCAGGTCCCGGATGGGACAGTTGACCGGGCGGTCAACAAAGGTCGCGCCCTCATTGGTCCACCTGGGACGCGAAGACAAAATAGGGAATTTTACTTGAAATTGATTTATTTGACATAATAAATGATTTTATTATTTTTTCCTTATAAAATAAAAAAATGTTTATTATTTCATGTAGTATTTATTTATGATTTTTATTTAATTTCTTTGAAGTATTTTATTATGAATTTATTTTAATAATGTGTATATGCATGTATTTACATGTATTTTGTGAATTTTATTTTTATTTTGTTTATTTTATTTTATTATTTTATTGTCTTATTTTATAAATTTATAATTTATTTTTGTGAGTGTGAGGGTATTTTTATTTAATTTTTATGAGTTTATTTTCATATTTAAATAAATAGGTATATGTATATGTAGGTATACTTATAGGTCTTTTACCTATATATTATATATACTTTATTTATTTAATGTATTTTCTTGGTTTTTATTTTGAATTTGTATTTTTAATAAGATATATGTAATATTTACATTATTATAAAAATATAGATGAATAAAGAATAAAATAATTAAATCCCCTTTTATTTATGTACATACTCAACCTAGGTATTTTGCCTATGTAATACATAAGCTTATTTTATTTTACAAATTCTTTTTGGTTTCCTTGTAATCTCAATATGTACATGTGTTATACACATTATTTACAAAATTCTAAAAATATAATTTGATAAAAATAATGAATACTGAATAAATTGAATATTTTAATCAGGCAGGTTGCACAATGAAGGCCAAAAACCTAACTTTTGCAGATGGACTCCAAAAATTATGAAATCAATTTTATTAAATAGCTCTTGGAAAGAAATATACAATTAAAGGTGAGTTTGGGTAATTTGGAGTTTTTATTTGCAAGATATGGGTCTGTGAAGTTGGTATTTTGGCTTTTTATTCTGTGTATAAAATGTACACTGAGTATTATTTTTAGGCCAACTCAATTTTGTATTTTTATTTACATTATTATCTACAACTTTCATGTACAAGGTTTCTTTATTTGATGAATGAATAAGTGTATACAAAATAGGTATCAAAAATGCCTAAATAAATGAATGAATGCATGAGGTATTTATTGTATTGCTGGCCCTTATCTCCCCCTACTTTATTCCTTGTCGACCAATTCCATGTTGGCCTTGGTCTCGGGGTTCGGGTCATAAAATATCTACAATATTTTATTCCTTTTTCTTTTCTTCTCTTTATTCTATAATTTAGGCATTAAAAACCTTATTTAATGTATAATTAATGCAAGGATTCATGAATGCTATTATGTACAAATTGATGTTGTTTACATGCATTTGATGGGGTTTTTGAGGCCAAAATGATAGAATAAAGGTGATGTAATGGAGATTCATCACCCCCCTATATTTGCCTTTGCTAGTCCCTAGCAAATACTTATGAAATAAGTACAAAAAGAATAAAGAAAAGAAAAAGGAGAATTAAAGAAGGATAGAGTGAATAGGGGTGCTTTCAGTGCAATGCATGTCTTTATAAAATCTGAATTTGGAGCTCCTGTCAGACCTTGGGTGTAGATGTGTGTGGAACCTAGTCGGGAACCAATTTTAAAATACAACAGCCTTCGAGAGCCGCAAAACTCGATTCAACCCACCTCAATAGCCTGATCAGAACTCATCTACATCATGCGCAAACCCTTATAACTATGAAGCTGACTTGTACAGTGTAAGTGATGGTGGCTCTCCCCAACTGAAATGACAAAGGGACTGACTTCTCCAGAATGACAACCCAATGATTCCCCAATCCAACAGCTCTTTCCTCGAGGAGCAGGGTATTCCCTTCTAAGTTCAAGTGGCAACCAGCTCAAGAGGAGGGAGTGAAGAGAAGAATGGACGGTAGTCAGTGTAGCTACCTATCCTAGGATGCAAGATCAGTGTAGTCAAGTCATCCAGCTGCAGGCTCACATATTTGTCTTTGGAACTCAAGCTTGCTTATTGGCTCTACTACATATGTACATACTTTGCAGGCATTTTATTCTTGTACAGGCTTGACCTTTTTTTTTCAACATACTTATTCACAACAGCATTTACATAAGGAGTTTTTCCTCTTGAGCCAGTAGACTATCCCTCTTTTGAAGCTTTATTGCAACCCACAATCTCCTGCCGTTAGACCTCATGGCCATTGAACCAGGTTGGGGTGCACTTCCCTCCCTAGACGAGGACGAATGTTTCCACCCGTGTGCGTCTCAGACTGGCAAATACAACCCCCTCACCACTCCAACTGAGTTGAGCCAAGTGAAAGGTGCAAGTGTCCAAGTTAGGTCACGGTCAGCAAGAGTCATGCGTGTGTCTCGAAAAGTTCTAGTTAGTCATTTGAGGTGACTTGAACCCAGCCCTGATTTCTCAAAGAATTAAGTCTGCATAGACCTGAAGTACCTTAACCCTAGTTCCCGTAAGGTTCCAGTGCAGTTAGGTGCGGTAAGGTCTACCCAAGCTCCAATTTGAGACTTTTTTAGACTGATTCAATCATCAAGCTCACTCAAAAAGAATATGAATGGTATGCTCATGCTATGCACAATGAATGATGCAACTTTTCACAAGGATTTTGCAAGTATCAAAGAATCTTTTTACACAAAGAATTTTTGCAAATAAAAAGCTTGACACATACAATTATTTACACGGGCGTGCCGCTTTATTTACAAAATGTATGGATTTATAAAGACTTTACAGGTTTTAATGAAGTAGTTTATTTAGGTTGTCCAGAAAGAATTTTATGCATTTTATATATGATTTACACGTATTTGTAATAATGCTCTTATTCCTCAGATCTAGTTTGAAAATAATTTTTGCAAACTATAGTACACGATAATTTTTGCAATCATTTACACACATTTGAAAACTATTTTTGCAAAGATTTTTCACACTATATATACATTTTTCACAATAATTTTGACAAACAATTTTCAAAACATTTGCACATAGGTTTTTCAAATCCTTTATTCCACGCAAAGAAAAAGTTTTTCAATCCAAACAATTTTACACAGGTTGAAAACATTTCACAACACATTTTTCAAACGGTTCACACCATTTTTCAAATCATACTGTATAGGTATTTATCATGATTTATTAATCAGTATATACAAAAGAAGAAAAACTGTATTTGTTGTACAATCATGGTTTTAGCTCTTATAAGCTTTATTTGGGATTATGCTTATTTTTGTGTGAGAGATTTTTGTGCAGACTCCTCAGACTTATTCAAGAATCATTTTCATAAGAATTTTGAAAACTCTAGTCCAAGATAATTTTGCAAACATGTTCACGCATTTGAAAATAATTTTACAAAAGTTTTTCACACAGGATAGATAGATATTTCAAAACAATTTTGACAAACAAAATTTTCCAATCATTTGCATAGTAGTTTTCACAAATTTTATTTCACTCAAAGAAAAGAAATTTTACACACAAAACTGATTTTTCAAAGGTTGAATACTTGTACACACTATTTTCAAGCAATTTTCAAAAGATTTTTCAAAGAGAATATTTTGCACAAAACGCTTTTTCTGACTTATTAATCAGTACAAGTACAAAGAGTTCTGAGGAGCTGACAAGCATCTTTTATTATAGATTTACTTATTGCTTTGTAGATTGAGTTGATGTTTTATCTTTTTTCAGTATGAGTTATGGCTTATAGTATATACATGGTATATACGACCCCCCTATACTTAGCTTGAGCTATGTCCTCATAGATCGAAGAGAAAAGAGAAGACATAACTCATACTAAGTATAGACAAGTCTAAAGAATATATGTAAAATGAATGAATGAGAAGTTGACCGTCCCCCCTATACTTAGGATCAAATAATCCTAAGTATAGCAGACTGTACAAAAAGCAGGGAGGGTCAAGGTTGGGAATACACAGATCGTACTCAGATTGTCTCCCCTTATACTTAGGGTAAGATATTCCTAATTATAGACAAGAAGAGGAGACAATGTAGAGGATCGAAATGAAATGAAAAACTCGGGGTGCACATCCCCCCTATACTTAGGACAAAGTACGTCCTAAGTATAGAGAACTGTCTACAAGGGCGGCACCTTTTAGATACAAAAAGAAGATAGAAAAGGAAAAGAAGAAAAGAAGAAAATCAGATAAACAGTTTTTGGAGTACATTGTCTGAATCTTCTGATGTTGCAGCTGTTGTGGATATGTCATCATGGTGCACGAGCTGAATGTAATCAACAACGGCCAAGAATGTGTCTGGTTCGAGGTAAGGCTTCAGGAGTTGACCGTTGACGATGAATGGCTGTGCGTCAGGGGACAATTCTGATATAGCAACACTTCCATTGTCACGCACTTCACAAACTCGAAATGGCCCTGTCCACTTACTCTTTAATTTACCCGAGAAGATCCGCAACTTTGCATCAAATAACCACACCTTCTGTCCAACATCAAAGGTCTTTCGTCTGATGTGCCGGTCATGCCAGCGTTTCACCTTCTCTTTGTACAACTATGTGTTATCGTATGCATAGTCTCGGAACTCCAAGAGTCTGTTCAGATCATCCTTTCTTTTCTGACCACTTTTGCGTGAGTCCAAATTGCAACTGTTAACTGCCCATAAAGACTTATGAATTAATTCGACAGGCAAATGGCATGGCTTTCCGTATACAAGACGATAGGGCGACATGCTCAAGGGAGACTTGTAGGCGGTTCGGTAAGCCAATAGGACCGAGTCCAAGAGTTGAGACCAGTCTTTTCAGTTTGGCCTAACAAGTTTCTGCAGGATAGTCTTGATTTCTCTGTTTGATAACTCCGCCATGTCATTGGTCTGAGGATGGTAAGGAGACGCGACACGATGATCGATGTCGTACTCCTTCGTTAACTTCTTGACCTCTTTGTTAATGAAGTGGCTACCCCCGTCTGATATGAGAATTTTCGGTATCCCAAACCGCGAAATGATGTTCTTCTTCAGGAACTACTGTTCAGTTGTCGGTGGCTCGAGCGGGGATAGCTTCAACCCAACGACTCACGTAATCGACGGCAAGAAGGATGTGCTCAAAACCTTGACTGTTAGGGAACGGTCCCATGAAGTCAATGCCCATGCATCGAAAACAACTGCTATCTGAATGATTTTCAGGGGCATTGAATCTTTGGCAGTAAGTGTACCTTTCAATCTCTAACAGTCAATACATCTTTTGACAAATTCTGCAGCATCCTTAAATAATGTGGGCCACCAGAAGCCACACTGAAGTACTTTGGCTGCCGTACTATCTCCAGAGTGATGTCCACCAGATTCGAGCGAGTGACAATGCTCGAGGACACTAGATTGCTCCTCCTGAGGAATGCACCTGCGCCAAATGCAATCTGCTCCTTCCCTGAATAAAAGAGGATCCTCCCATTGGTAGAAACGGATGGTCGACATGAATTTGTTCTTCTGATTCTTCGTCCAATCCGACGGCGTTACCCCAGAGGCGAGATAGTTGACTATATCAGCATACCAAGGAAGAGAATCCACTGCAAGGATTGATTCATCTGGAAAGGTTTCTGTGATAGGTGCATTGTTCAGAGGAGGCTCATGCTGCTCTATTCTGGAGAGATGGTCTGCTATCACATTTT
This sequence comes from Ottelia alismoides, assembly GCA_037367405.1. Taxonomy (NCBI): domain Eukaryota; kingdom Viridiplantae; phylum Streptophyta; class Magnoliopsida; order Alismatales; family Hydrocharitaceae; genus Ottelia; species Ottelia alismoides. The sequence continues at coordinate 209,903 of JAZKJV010006700.1, read as the reverse complement.
GAACTCCAGGCTTGTCCTTGATTTCCAAATCAAATTCCTGGAGGAGAAGGATCCAACATATCAGTCTTGGCTTAGCATCCTTCTTCTGCTGTAGGTACCGCATAGCAGAGTGGTCTGTAAAAATTGTGACTTTCGATCCAAGCAAATAGGATCTGAACTTCTCAAGGGCGAAAACCACAACCAGCAATTCTTTCTCTGTCACTGTATAATTTCTCTGTGCTTCATCTAATGTTCTGCTGGCATAGTGAATGTCATAGGGCGCTTTCTCTTTCCTTTGCCCAAGAACAGCCCCAACTGCAAAGTCTGACGCATCGGTCATTATCTCAAAGGGAAGAGACCAGTCCGGCGGCTGTAAGATTGGAGCCTGAGTAATAAGCTCCTTCAACTTATTGAAAGCAAGGAGAACCTGCTGATCTACATTGAACTCGGTTTCCTTGCACAGAAGCTCTGTCAAAGGTCGGGCAATGCGGCTGAAATCCTTGATGAATCGCCTGTAAAATCCCGCATGCCCCAGGAATGACCTTACATTCTTCACTGACTGAGGTGGTTGTAGATTTGAAATGACATCCACCTTTGCCGGGTCGACTTCCATGCCACGTTTAGAAACGACGTGACCCAGCACGATACCTTCTGTGACCATGAAGTGGCTCTTTTCCCATGAAAGCACTAAATTGACTTCCCGACACTTCTGAAGTACTTTGTCTAGGTGCTCAAGACAAGAATCAAAACTATCACCATAGACAGATAAGTCGTCCATAAACACCTCGAGAAAACTGCCTACCATCTCGGCGAAAACTGCTAACATGCATCTTTGGAAGGTTGCAGGTGCATTGCATAATCCAAAGGGCATTCTCTTGAAGGCGTAGGTACCGAACGGGCAAGTGAAGGTAGTCTTCTCTTGATCTTCAGGGGCGATTGCCACTTGGTTGTACCCGGAATACCCATCCAAAAAGCAGAAGAACTCCTTGCCTGCTAGTCTTTCCATAACTTGATCAATGAATGGCAAGGGGAAGTGGTCCTTCTTAGTGGTTGCATTAAGACGGCGGTAGTCAACACACACCCGCCAGGATGTTGGTACCCAAGTTAAAATTTCCTCTCCTTTATCATTTGTAACCACGGTAAGCTCAGATTTCTTTGGAACTGCATGCAGTGGACTTACCCATTTTGAGTTGGAGATGGGATAGATAAAGCCTGCGTCACACCATTTTGTTATCTCTTTCATTACGACGTCCCGAAGGTTAGGGTTCAACCTTCTTTGAAATTCGCGGGACGGCTTGGCATCTTCTTCCAGATAGATGTGGTGTGAACACAAGGTCAGATTTATCCCTCGGAGATCTGATACATACCAATCAAGTGCCTTGCGGTTCTTTTCTGGAACCTCGAGAAGACAAGATTCCTGATCCGAAGTCAGCCCGCTGCTGATGATAACCGGATACATTTGTTCTTCACCCGCAAGGAAAGCATACTTCAGGCCTGCAGGAAGTGGCTTGAGTTCTGGTTTTGACCAGCCCAACTTGTCGGTAACTTCAGATACTATACTGGTGGTGGGATGTACTTCTTTGAAGGGGCTACCATCCTCATCATTCTGTTGAGATCTCAGTGATGTGCCGAACGGTTCTGCGCTAAGCTGATCATGTTCGGTCTAGAGTGAATGCTCAAAAAGATGCGCCTGCATCTGAGAATCTGTCTCCCAAGAATCGTCGGAGCATAAGCTAACTGCGCTTTCCAAGTCCTCCTCAAGAGTGAAGATTTCTCGGGTCCATAGATCGTCCAATGATAAGGATGAGTCTCTGATCTCTGCAATAAAGTCAGAGTCTGCTTCGGATGCTGCCTGGCTCTCATCAGTCGTGGCATTCGGCTCTCTGTTCATGTTTATAGTGATTTGCTGGGTGTTCGAGCTGAAAGTAATCTTGCCAGACCCGTAATCAACCACGGCACCTGAAGTACGAAGGAAAGGTCGGCCAAGGATGATATGGGTCTGGAGTAGGGGTGCAGGTGAATCCATATCAAGGACTATGAAATCAGTTGGGAATTGCATCTCCTGCACCTTGACTACAACGTCTTCCAAAAGTCCTCGGGGCCGCTTGACGGATCGGTCAGCGAACTGAAGGATCATGAGTGTCTGCTTGAGCGGACCCAGCCCGAATTCTTGCATTATGGATGAGGGCAGAAGGTTGATGGAAGATCCACTGTCAAGGAGAGTGTGCTCGAAGACCTGATCAAAAATCTCACAACTGATCAGAGGTGCTCCTGTATCTTGCTTCTTCTGTGGGAGGTTGTTGATAGCTGCGACAGTGGCCATGGAGAGAACGTGCTTTTCTACATCTCGGCGTCTGTTTTCTTGAGCTGGGCGACGCCTGTTAGTACATGCCTCCTTCAGTCCTTTCTTCACAGCTGGCATGTACTCCACGGCCTTCAACAAAGGAATCTCAACAGTCAACTTGTCTAATATTTCCACAACTCCTGAATCAGACAATGCCTTCTTTTGTTTTGCAAATTTTTTGGATTTTTGTATTGCATGAGGAAAAGGAATATGTACATCACTGGCAGGAAAATTAGAGTTCTTATTTACATCAAAATCATCGCCCATAGAATGTTGTACATCCGGACTACAAAAAGGAGTACAAACTGTATCTTGGCATACTGGTGCTGCAGGGCGAGCAAAAAGGGTAGCGTCTGCTCCGTCGACTGGCGAGGGATCGGCGGCTGCTGGCGGCTCCTCCAATGCTGGCGCAGCTTCGCTTCGGCTGCAAGCTTCTTTTTGGTGTTTTTGGTTTTGCTGATTTTTTTGTATCTTTGGTTGGGACTGATGGTAGTGCACGACGGCTGGACTGGCTTCTCCTTCTTCTTCCTCCTCACCCGCCCCTGTAGCTGGCACGGCTGATGCAGAAGATAACGATCCACCTGTTTCTTTATTCACCCCACTCTTGGTAGCAGGCGGAGGCAAGGCCCTACCGCTCCTGAGAGTTACAGCATTAGAATAGACAGTAATATCATTTTCAGATACGGACAGGACATCACATTCTACCTGCTCTTTCTTTTCGAGGTTATTGGGGTTGGCCTAGACCTGAGCTGGGATGGTAGTTCGAGTGGCGGTCACGTCGTCAAGCCGCTTGGTCATTTCCGCCAGCCCTTTGACAAGTTGGGCTAGACAATCCATGGTAGGGTTTACAAGGGGTGCTTCAGTGGGTTCAACGTGCAGACCACGCTGTTGTTGTATGGATGGGTGCGGAGGTTGTTGCTGGTGGTGCTGAGGTGGTGCAGGAAGTTGAAGTTGCTGATAAGAGGGGGAAGGATACTGCTGATATTGCTGAGGTGGGGCAGCCGCATACTGATGGAAAGGTTGTGGGTGGCGGTACTGCGGCTGCTGGTATGGTGGGCTCTGCCTCCATTGGTTTGCATACTGGGGAGGCTGATAATACTGCTAATGGGGCTGAGAGGACTGTCCAAAGCGACCACCCTGAGGTTGGTGGTATTGCCGGTTGGCAGGTGGCTGACCCTGGGGTTGTCCCATAGGACGGGTCGGCTGTGCGTCATTGGTCCATACCCCGTTCACTTCCTGAATCATGGGTGGTGGTGGGAAGACTGGATCAGGTCCTGAAATAAACTCTGGCTGGTACACAACCATCTGCTGCTGCGGCTGGCCCTGATCGGGCGCCTGCACGTAGTACACATGCTGGACTACCGGTGGCTGCTGGCTCGGCTGAGGCTGATGCTGCAGTTGTTGCTCGTCCTTCTTCTCAGCTGGAGCTTCCGATGGTGTAACTGACTGAACAGAGTTGATGGTGTCCACCAACAGTTTAAGATACTTGTTGATCTGATCAAGCTTGTCTAAATTCTGAGTCCTCTTCTCGATCACAGCGAGTTTTTCGAGGTCCTGTAATCGCTTCTCAATGATGTCAACTTTCGAGAGATGACCCCTGATGATACTGAGGTTGGATTTCTCATCTCTCTCTGCTTCTTTGGACGCTGCCATGTGTACTTGTTTCTGGAGGATCTGGGGCTACTTCTGATATGCCTTGATGAAGAGAGGGCGGCCTCTCCTTCGGCCATTTCTTCAAATATCTGCCAGACTACGTCTTCATCCTTGTTAAAATGCGAACCCCCACATGCTGCGTCAACGAGCCTTTGGCTCTCAATGTTCAGTCCCCCAAAGAAGTGCTGGACCAAGCTTGTCTTCGGAATCTCATGATGGGGACACTTTTCCTGCAGATCGGTGAATCTCTCCCATTTTTCATGTATTGACTCATGGGGTCCTTGGGAGAAATTACTGATTCGGGCTCGCATCTGGTTGAGCCGACCAAGAGGGTAATACTTATGCAGGAAGGCTGACTTCAGCTCCTCCCAGGTCGTCACAACCTTCCCCAGATGGTTGACCCAATAGAGGGCCTTGTCTTGTAAGCTGAAGGGAACGCCATCATCTTGACAATGTCCAAAGGGACATTGGGATAGTGAGTGGTGCGGCAAATGCGGGAGAATTGCTGCAGATGAATATACGGTTCTTCACTGGTATTTCCATGGAATGCAGGGAGAAGAGCAATGAACTGGGGCTTCAGCTCAAAGTGAGCGTGTACCGGTGGAATGAGGATCCACTCGGTCATCTGGCTGTCTCCCGGATTGTATGTCTCTTTAAGTGTAGGCTTGGGTGGTGGTTGGAATTCTGGATCATCATTGTTAGGCCCACCGCCTCCTCCACCTCCTCTGCCTCTGCCTCCTCCTCCCTCGTCTCGGTTCATCATATCGTTCAACATATCCTGGAATGTTGTCTGTGTGAGGGCCTGCTCGGTCAGCTGTTGTTGAATGGCCTGGATGGACGCCAGTGATGAATCCACGATTCATCATCTTAATATCTTGATCTTAGCAAAATCCCCGAGTAAAATCCCAAATAAATGTCCATAAAATACATAAATTAACAAAATGACTCTTGTAAATAAAATACATTAATTATTGTATATAAGATTGTACAAAATAAATTACACATAAAAAGCCGCAAAAATAAAGGAGTTTTATACCTGTAAATAGCCCAAAACTTCATATATTTTTAATAATTTTATTTCAACTCCTTTTTGGCTAATTCTTTCTCTAACTTGTTTGTAATAATGTATATAAAAATACAAAAATACAAAACAAATTTTACCTTAAATAAATGCTCCTAGATCCCAATGGGAAAAAGCCGTAAAAACCAACTTCCAAGCTAAATTCCCGCTCCGTATGAACTCCAAATTCACCAAACTCACTTTTAAAGTTCAAGTTAGAAAATTATCTATCCAACGGAAGTGGTTTCATTAAAATCGGAGCTCGTTTGCAAAAGTTGGATTTTGGGACCTAGATGTACATTGTATACCTTGTATATATTTTTCTTTCTTTAATTTTTATTTTATCTTTCTTAATTATTAAAAATACAAAAAAATCATACTTGTGTTGTATTTTAATTATACTATTTTATTGTATTTTTTTTTCTTAGAAAAGTTTTGCTTTTTTTTTTTCAAGAGTTTTTTTTTATGAAAAAGATAGGTAAATAAGAAAAGATTCTCTTTTTTTTTTAAGTTTTTTAAGCAAAATAAGAAAAGAGTTTTTTTTTTGAAAAGTTTTTTTACTTTTGTTTTGTTTGTTTTTTTTTTTTTACCCACCCCATAATTATTGTATAATATATACAAAAATACGTGAAAGTACGAGGTATGGGTAAAGTATATATGTAATATATACACGCCCCCCTATACTTAGCTTGTGCTATGTCCTCATGGCACTAGGTGACAAAAAGACATAGCTCGTAATAAGCGTAGGAAAGCTAAAATAATTAAAAGTATAGAAGTCGATCCGCCCCCCCTATACTTAGGCTCTGGACAGCCTAAGTGTAGAAGAAGAGCAAAAATGGGGCGGACGAGGTCAAGAGGAGAAATGATGAGTAAATACACATGGCGGGCATCGGTCCCCCCTATACTTAGGCTTTGGTCAGCCTAAGTATAGGACAAGAGTACGTGTGAGAACCGACGTGATCTCGAGAATATACAAAGAAGGGAGAATATGTACAAGAGTGATGGAATCTTCTAAGATGTTGAATCTTGATGCTGCATCTTCATGAAGAGTAATAAGATGTATCTTCTCTGTGCTCACTCTGTATGAAGTTGATGACCTCGACTTGGACTAACTGCTCTTTGGAATCAACAAAATGCTTCAACAGTTGTCCATTTACCACATGAGATTGTGCACCATATGTGAGATCAGCTATCTCTACACTTCCATTCTCGTGCACTTTCTTAACCACAAAGGGACCCGTCCATTTAGATTTGAGCTTCCCATGGAACATCTTCAACCTGGCATTGAACAACCATACCTTTTGTCCAGGGACAAAGTCTTTGCACCTAATGTGCTGATCATGCCATCTTTTTACTTTGTCCTTATAAATCAAACTGTTGTCATATGCCCTGTTTCGGATTTCCACGAGCTCGTTCAAGTTCAAGTCTCGGCAAAGCTTCCCTAGGTGACAACTCCAATTAATCTTCTTAATTGCCCATTCGGATTTATGAATCAATTCTGCGGGCAAATGGCATGGCTTGCCATAGATCATTCTAAATGGTGAAGTACCCAATGGTGTCTTGTAGGCTGTCCTATAGGCCCACAGAACTTGGTCCAAAAGCTGAGACCAGTTCTTCCTATCGGGACGAACCAATTTCTGCAAAATACTCTTCACCTCTCTGTTCGAAACCTCTGCCATGCCATTGGACTGTGGGTGGTAAGGACTAGTAACTCTATGATCAAATCCATAGTCCTTAGCTAAAGATCTCATTTCTCGGTTCACAAAATGGCTACCCCCATCAGATATCAAAACTTTTGGCACCCCGAACCTAGCAATAATATGGTCTTTCACAAACTTACAAACAGTCTTGCTGTCTGCGGTTCGGGTTGGGATAGCCTCCACCCACCTGGATAAATAATCAACCGCTAACAATATGTACTCATGTCCTTGGCTGTTGGGAAAGGGACCCATAAAATCTATGCCCCATGCATCAAAAACATCACAAATAATCATCGGTTGCATGGGCATCTCATCTCTCTGTCCAACTGTCCCTCCCATCCTTTGACAGATCGGGCACGACCGTACAAAATTAATAGCATCTCTAAACAAGGTCGGCCAATACAATCCACATTGAAGTACTTTGTGAGCGGTTCTCTTTCCCGAATGGTGTCCTCCAGCCTCAAGTGAATGACAATATGTGAGGACACTATGATATTCCTCCTGAGGAATACACCTTCTCCAAATACAATCCGGTCCTTCGAAGAAAAGGAAAGGATCGTCCCAGTGGTATCTCCTCGAATCCGACTTCAGTCGATCAATGCTGCTCCTATTCCAATCATGGGGAACCTGCTTGGAGACAAGATAGTTCACCATGTTGGCATACCACGGGAGGGAGTCAACAACACAAATTGACTCATCTGGGAAGGTCTCTCTAATCCGGTCATAATCAGGAGAATCCTTAAGTTCAATCCGAGAAAGGTGATCAGCCACAACATTCTTCACTCCAGGTTTATCTTTTATCTCCAAATCAAATTCCTGGAGGAGTAAAATCCACCTAAGAAGACGCGCCTTCGCGTCCTTCTTTTCCATTAAGTATCGAATGGCTGTGTGATCAGTATAAATTGTCACCTTAGAGCCCAAAATATATGATCTGAACTTCTCGAGGGCCCATACTACCGCGAGCATTTCCTTTTCAGTCACTGTATAATTTTTCTGTGTAGGATCTAAAACTCTGCTCGCATAGTGAATCGCAAACGGAATCCCTTCTCGCCGTTGTCCTAACACAGCTCCTATAGCGAAATCTGAAGCGTCAGTCATGATCTCAAAGGGGAGAGACCAGTCAGGAGCTTGTAGGATAGGCGAGGTACAAATCTTCCTTTTCAAGAGCTCAAAGGCCTCCAGACACCTGTGATCTACAACGAACTCTATGTCTTTCCCTAAGAGCTCAGTCAGTGGGCGGGCGATCTTTGAAAAATCTTGAATGAATCTCCTATAGAATCCAACATGCCCTAAGAATGACCGCACTGACTTCACGTTGGTAGGTGGATCGAGTTTCTTGATCACCTCCACCTTGGCAGGGTCAACCTCCATTCCCCTTTTGGAGATGACATGCCCCAACACGATACCCTCCGTCACCATAAAGTGACTCTTCTCCCAGGAGAGTACCAGATTCACCTCTCTACACCTCGTGAGGACTCGGTCCAAGTGCGCTAAACATGTATCAAAAGAATCACCATGGACCGAGAAGTCATCCATGAATACTTCCAGGAAATCGCCCACCATCTCGGCAAATATGGCTATCATGCACCGCTGAAATGTGCCCGGGGCATTGCAGAGCCCGAATGGCATGCGCCTGAAAGCATAAGTGCCGAATGGACATGTAAATGTGGTCTTTTCCTGGTCCTCAGGGGCTATGGACACCTGGTTGTAGCCTGAGTACCCGTCAAGAAAACAGAAGAACTCTTTCCCTGCAAGTCTCTCTAAGATCTGATCAATAAAAGGCAAGGGAAAGTGATCTTTCTTGGTCGCAGCATTCAGGCGTCTGTAGTCGACACAGACGCGCCACGACGTGGGTACACGTGTCGCGATCTCTACCCCCTCCTCGTTGGTGACCATCTGAATTCCCGACTTCTTCGGGACAACATGAAGTGGGGCCACCCACTTGGAGTCAGAAATAGGGTATATAAACCCTGCTTTGCACCATTTCTCAATTTCATTCTTCACCACTTCCCGTAGATTGGGGTTAAGTCTCCTCTGAAACTCACGGGAAGGTCTCACATTATCCTCAGTAAAAATGTGGTGCGAGCAGAGAGCGGGGTTGATGCCCACGAGATCCGACACTGTCCAGCCTATTGCTTTACGGTTCCTCTCTAAGACTTCTAACAACCTAGACTCCTGCTCTAAAGTCAAGTCTGAGCTAATGATGACAGGATATCTCTCTTTGGGTCCCGCAAGAAAGGCGTACTTGAGTGTAGGAGGTAGTGATTTCAGTTCTGGCAATGTGGTATCATCAAGCAGATCTGGCTGAACTGAATCTGAATCTGGTTCCGTGCTGCATGAAGGTGGGCTAAGCTGAGTAGTACTCGCCACCAAATCAGAAGAATCGGGAGTCGGATCGTCAAAAGTATCAAAACAATCGGCAAAAGCCACGTCCGACTCGTCATCTATGTCCCATGATTGTTCCGAAGAGGATGGAACTGACAGATCCGGATGGATCTCTAAGTCATCATGAGAATAGGTTGATGCATCTCTAGCAAGATCAGACAACACCTGGCAAACTGCATCATGCACTATATCCTCTCCAGATGAAAGGGTCTCGCTCTGTCCTGAAGGAATCTGTCCCCAAATCCCAACTGTGCTAATCATACTGCAATCTGCCTCTGAAGATGAGTACTCTGTGCTACTCTCTGAATCAGGTCGCTGACACTTGGTTTGCTTCATCTCAAGATTCACCTCTCCGCCTGGAGAACGGAACTTCATCATTCCCGTACCATAATCGAAAGCTGCGCCTGCGGTCCTAAGGAAGGGTCGCCCGAGAATGATCTGAGATTCTCTCCAATGATTGGGGGTCTCCATGTCTAAGACTGTGAAGTCCACCTGATAGTTCTGCCCCTCAATCGAGATAACGACGTTCTTCACTTCTCCCTTAGGTCTCTTCACTGAACGATCTGCGAATTGGAGTAAAGCTCTAGATTTGCGAAGTGGTCCCAACTCCAATTTCTGATATAAGGCTAAGGGAAGTAAGTTGATCGAAGAACCGTTATCTAAGAGTGTGCGTGCAAACGCAATGTCGTCAATACGACTCTCCACATAGTGAGCACCCATGTCTCTCTTTTTCTTTGGCAAAGTCTGATTCTTGAGACAATATGTTGTGGCTACTGATAAGACATGTGTCTTTATATTTCGGTTATCTTTCTTCCTGCTAACCCTTGTAGGTGTGCATCTCACCTTAAGGTATTTTTGGAAGGCAGGATGGTTAGCCACATATTCATCAAATGGCACCTTAACTGTGATGTTTTCTTTACAAAATCGTGCCATATCGGGGTCATCTTTCTGAATCTTTTTGATGCGCTTTCCTGCCGTAAGAGCACGGGGGAAAGGGATTGAAGCTAAGGAAACAGAGGATGAAGAATCTGAATCATGAACTGAAAGATCATTCTTTGCATTAACGGAAACAGAGTTCTTCATACATGAATCTTTGTGATGCAACATGGACTCGAAATCAAAACTATCTACTACAGGTTGTGGAATAGAATCTGGAGTGGTATCCGCCACAACCGGAGATGCAAGGTCCTCCGTAGACTCGGAAGAATATCCATGCTGACGATGCTGCGTACGTGCTCTCCTCCTCCTCTCGGCTCCCTGAGTAGAAATCCTCGAATGGTGTTGATGGGGCTCTGAGATATGATGCCTCTCCTCCTCGTCCTCTGAAGACTCCTCAGGTAGAGCTCCAGAGATGCCCCTCCTCGTGTCCCTCGCCCGGTCAGGTACGACCACGGTCCTTCCGCTCCTGAGTGACATGTGGTTAGCCTCGTCACACGAAAGAATCTCATGTTCAGATTTAGGAGATGCTGAATAGTATACCTGACCAAAGTGCTGCTGAGAACTAGAACGGTTCAGGCTATTGGGGTTAGCCTGAACTTGGGCTGGGATCGAGGTAGAGGGTGCAGTCTGCTCGTCTCGCCATCTGGATAGGCGGTTGACATCCACCCGTAAGTCCTGAACCTCATTCCTGTAGGAACGTAGCTCGTCGAGTATCTGCTGCTGAATGTCCACGGGACTAGACGATGAAGGAAGTGGATAAGACTGGGAAGAAGAACGGGAAGACTGGCCCTGCTGGCCAGTGTACTGCCTCTGCTGCTGCTGCTGGGGTTGCGGGCCCTGCTGGCCCGTCTGGTAATGGCCCTGTCGGCCATACTGTTGGTGCTGCTGCCTCTGCTGCTGGGGTGGATGGAATCCAGGGCTCTGTTGTGAAGGAGGTGGTGCGGAGGTGAATGCGGTGTTGTGAAAGGTCGGGGGACGCTGATAGGTCTGTCGGTCTCCCGTACTTCCCTGCCTGGCAGGGTCCTGAGTATACCATATCCCATTCACCTCCCAAACTGGTGGAGGCTCCTCCTGAACTGTCTCTGCTACTGGAGGTGGTTGCTGGAAAGAGTGGGTGTAGGATTGGTCCTGCTCCCACGGCTGGGGTTGCCCTGACACCAACTGCTCCTGAACATGGTGAACTCGATAAATGGGAGCAGCGGGTGCAGTCACGGCGGGTATCCGTATCTTGGATACCTTCTCAGTCAACTCCTCCATCTGTTTTGGAAGTTTGGAGACGCTCCGATCTAACTCATCAATCCTCCTGTCGATCTTCTCAACTACAGTAAGCTTGTCAGCAAGAAGTCCCATGCTAGGGATCACGTCCTGAGAAAGATCGACTACAACTGATTTTCCCCCTCCAAGTGAGAGTGAACTGGGGGATGGTGTATAGGCCCTGCTGGCCATCTGTGAGCGGCTAGTTTCAGCCATCTGCTCGAATACCCTCCAGACGGTATCCGCTCCTCGTGATGTATAGCTGCCTCCACAGGCAGCGCTCACTAAACCCTGCATCTCAGGGTTGAGACCAGTGAAAAATGATTGGACCAAGATGTTATCATTTAGTCCATGACAGGGACACTTCTGCAGGATGTCCTTGAATCTTTCCCAAGCATCACAGAAGGCTTCATTGGGTAATTGGGAAAAACTCGTAATGCGCGTCCTCATCATGTTAGTTCTACTCAAAGGGTAGAACTTCTTTAAAAACAGGTCCTTGAACTGGGCATATGTGGTGACGATGATTCCAAGATTCTTCACCCAGTAATCGGCTTTTCCACCCAAGGCAAATGGAAGGGCTTTGAGCCTAATATAATCCTGGCTAACATTGTTATTTTTGAGGTTAGCACAGATGAGCTCAAAGTCCCTTAGGAATGCATATGGCTCCTCAGAAGCATTCCCATCAAAATGTGGCAGCAGGTTCAGAAAGTGCGGCTTCAACTCAAAATCAACCTCGGGTTCGGCCGGACTCAAGTAGTTATGAATTTGATATTGTCCAGGGTTATAAGCCGCATCCATTGGTAGTTGGACCCCAACATTTAACTGTCCCAACTGAGCTCTTAGTAATGCTTGTTGCTGCTCAGATGCAGCCAATCGGGCTAGTATACTTCTCATCGGGTCTTCATGGTTCTCTTCTTCCTCTTCTTTCTCCTTTGGAGGCATTTTACTCGTGTCTTCTTTATGTCCTGAATCAGCAATGTTTTCTTGATTAGAAGAGGATTTATGAATCATGATATTCTCACCAAGGCGATGGTCTTCCTCGGTGAGATGGGAAGAGAGAAATGGAATGGTTTGAGGGTAACCATCCCGAGAGTGAGTGATCCTGGGCTCAAGAGGGTCATGAGTCCAGGTTGGTCCAAGTTGCGCTTGGACCTTTGAAGACGTACTTTTTGAAGGGTTCAACGAGAGATTCGCAAAGTCTGAATAAATATCCCCCCAATCAGTCATCTTCGATGTCAAAAGAACCGATTAGAACACGATAATCAATGAGGCGCTAGTTCTACGGTGCACGTAAATGTGCGGAGTGAACTCACACAATACAAACGCAATTCAAACCCCCAATTTCACCAACTCAACACATGATGGCCGTAAGAGTTCGGCCGATTTATCTGGTCAATTTTAGTTGGCGATAATACAATCTTGGAAAGATTAACGAGCTGTTAGGTGCCCGTATTTTCCTACAGACTGACCCGGTTCTTACGACTAGTTTGACCTACTTTCAGCCAGTATAGGAGTAAGTACGGACCGTAAAAATACGGCTACCCGTTCCTTGAGGACTAAGGCGTCCTCTAAACCTCCCACTCTGCTAAGGAAGTCCGGACCGTTTACCGGCTACCCGTAAATCCTCACTGAAAAGTAGCTAATCGCCTAAAAAGAAAGAACCAGTAGTAAGTAAGAAATCCAGACTTGGCTCTATCCTAGGGTCGTCTCTCTCTCACTTGCAATTTAAACAAACAATGAGGGCTTTCTGCACCCGAGAACAATGGTTCTTTTTATTCCAATTAATTAGATCGACCTGCTCAATTCAGTCCCAATTTTAGAGTTAGGTTATCACTTGAATTTTATGTGAACACACAAGCACGTCTACCGTTCAGTCCCAATTTCCTTTTGACCTTAAGTTGTAAAACAAGATGGGAATCGGAAATCAGAATGCAACGAGAAACTATGATGCATGCTCAGAAGAAGGTATACTTACAGTGAATCCCAGCACTCTTCATGCGTTATGCAAAACTGAATTTGTAAATATTACACTAAATGCATGCAGATCGAGAAAACCGCACCTAAACAATATACTATTAGCGGGGAAGAATTGATTGAATTTGAGCTAAATAGTACGTGTCTATGTGCGTCTCATTATGAATCTTATAAGATAAGTGAATCTTTTAAGATATGTGTGGCCTAAATTACGATGGGCACAAGCAAATTTGATTCTAAACTACCGTGTGCCTAATCCTTAATTTCGCCACTCAAGTCAAGCCCCACCCTCGCCGGAGAGTGAAACAGGCTCGACACACCACAAACAAAGTCCAAGTCTTTTTACATGCGCGAGCTCTCAAACAAGAGCCGCTAGAAATGAGCAACTACCTAAATAATTACAATAATTTACAAAAATTTCTCTCGAAGATAAACTATTTCTCCTCGCTCTTCACAGTCAACTCGCGTCGCTTCCGTCGACCTCCGATGCACTCCAAGTCCACCGGGCCCTCGCAAGGAAACAAAGATTTATATTAGAGAGATAAACAACAAGATATATACAAAAATATGAAGAGAAATAATTGCAAAAAAAAATGGAATAAATACAAGTGGCTCGGGGGTCAGACTACCCGAGTAAATGGAAAACTAAATCCAAATTTTTAAATTAGTCCCTAAGCCGTTTGCCTCCCCGGCAACGGCGCCATCTGACGAGTCGCTAAATACGGTGTTTAATTAGGTCACGTTGTAGCACGTGTACTTAGCGATTCGGTCAGAACCGAGAGAAGATCTCCGTGAAGAGTGTCTCGGCTTGATTTATATCCCGGGCAAGTCCGGGGTCGAACACAGGGAGGCAAAGGAACAACTTTGAGGTTAATTTACAAATTTAAGATCTAGATATCCAAACGGTATTTTTTAGATTTTTTAATGCAACTAGGATGCCAATGCAGGTGAATTAAGCACCTAAGAAAGCATACAACTTAGCCAAATTAATTTTAATGAGAAATTAATCCAATTTAGCCAAATTATATTTTTCCTAAAATACTAATTCAGAGATGAAAACAAAACACATTTTTTTGGAATTTTAGGGTTAAAATGCAACAATGAAAAATGCACACTTTTTAAGGGTCTTTTTGCAATTTATCACACAAACAGAAAGCAAAAATCATGAAAAAATTACTGGAATGAAAACATGATGCAAGGAAGCTACAGTAATTTTTTTGGAATTTTTTGACAAGTTATGAATTTTTTATGAATTTTTTAGTGAAAACAGAGTGACAGTGAGTAATTAATTCCTAATAAATCCACAATATCAAGTTAATCAGAGTGTAAATTATCTCAAAAAGATATTTTCATGAGCAAACCAGGAGACTTGAAATTTCATGAAAAGGATGTCTGTGGATTTAATTAAAAATCAAATACGAAAATCACTCAATAAATTATTTCAGGCACAAGACAAATCCAATTGATGTGAAATTTGGATAGTATGTTAAGCACTTAGCAAGACATCACATATTTTTTTTGTGGAATTTTTGAAGCAACCGTGAGTTAGATATGAATTTAAGAGCACCGAGTGGGTAAAATATGCAAAATTTCAGTTAAATAATTATAATTAATCACCCAACTAGCATAAAAATACAAATAAATACTCACATGACAGAGAATAAGTTGCTCAACATAAAAACATTTTTATTGCATAAAAATGATGCATAAAGAAGGTCCAAATTAAAGTGCGAATACAGGGGTGTCCGTGCAAATCAGAAATTGAACTAAACAATACAAACTATGTACGGGGGCGTTTTTGTAATTACATAAACTAAAAGGAAAAAATATGAAATATTTACAATAAAAAAATTGATGAAAATGGACCTTCTTCTTCACAGGGCGGAGGAGGAGAACCCAACAGGATCGACGGTCGGCGGCGCCGCGGCTCGCGCCGGCGCGCGGAGGGGGGCGGCGGCGACGGAGGGGCGGCCGCGGGGAGGTGCGGCGGCCGGGTTGACGGGGCGGGCGATGGCGGTGCTCGCTGGGAGAGGGCTGCGCGGGGGCGCGGCTGTCGGCCACTGCTGGAGCTGGCGGGCGGCGAGGGGAGGTGCGGCGGCCGGGTGCACGGCCCCCAGGTGGCCGCGCGTGGCTGTGGAGAGGGGGGCGGCGGCGGCTGGGCCGCTGCTGCTCCCGTGAAGGGGATGGGGCGGCGGCGGCGCCAGCCGCTGCTGCTTCCTTTTTTTGTTTTTTTTTATTTGTTTTTAATTTTTTTTTTGTTTTTCTACTGCTGTAATAAAAGATTTTTTTGTTTCAAATTTTTTTAATTTTCTTAAACAGGAAATAAAAACACATATATACGGAGAACAAAATTATATAATGATGATGGTGATGAAGTGGATGATATGGAACAAATAAAGGGTGTATGGGTGGTATGATAAAAATTGCAAACAAAATAACAATGATGGAAGAAAAAAAAATACCTACGGTGGAAACGATCGCCTATGATGTGCTCGTGAGAGCACGGTCTTCGCTCGAATCGTCGGCGCGCGATGAGCTCGAGCAGCGCGCGAGTGCGGCTGCGATGTTGGCCGAAAAGCCAACGGATCACACCGGAGAGAGGGCCGTCGTCGCTCGACCGCGGTTGCGTCGCTGTCACCGATTCAACTCTGGGAACTTGGCTCTCCTCACATAAAGATGGATCAAAGGCAAAAATGAGGAGAATGGCATGTATATAAAGAAGATGGGATGAGAGGTTATTAAAGTGGTGGGGTTGAATGGGAGGTTGATTTATTAATGGAGTTGAATGGGAAGTTGGGAAAAAATGGTGGAATAATGGAGTTGAATTGGTGGTTATTGTAGAGAATGGAAATTAAATAATAAATAAATAAATAAATAAAGTTGTCTACTTTAAATAAAATAAAATAAAAAGAGAAAACAAATGGTGGAGAATTTACAAAAGAAGATAAAACACCATGTACATTTTTTTTTACTATTCTAATATGTAATTTTTTTGTCTTTTTAATAAGAGATATTTACAACGAAAAAAAAAATACAATAAAATAGTATAATTAAAATACAACACAAGTATGATTTTTTTGTATTTTTAATAATTAAGAAAGATAAAATAAAAATTAAAGAAAGAAAAATATATACAAGGTATACAATGTACATCTAGGTCCCAAAATCCAACTTTTGCAAACGAGCTCCGATTTTAATGAAACCACTTCCGTTGGATAGATAATTTTCTAACTTGAACTTTAAAAGTGAGTTTGGTGAATTTGGAGTTCATACGGAGCGGGAATTTAGCTTGGAAGTTGGTTTTTACGGCTTTTTCCCATTGGGATCTAGGAGCATTTATTTAAGGTAAAATTTGTTTTGTATTTTTGTATTTTTATATACATTATTACAAACAAGTTAGAGAAAGAATTAGCCAAAAAGGAGTTGAAATAAAATTATTAAAAATATATGAAGTTTTGGGCTATTTACAGGTATAAAACTCCTTTATTTTTGCGGCTTTTTATGTGTAATTTATTTTGTACAATCTTATATACAATAATTAATGTATTTTATTTACAAGAGTCATTTTGTTAATTTATGTATTTTATGGACATTTATTTGGGATTTTACTCGGGGATTTTGCTAAGATCAAGATATTAAGATGATGAATCGTGGATTCATCACCCCCCTACTCCTGGTCCTAATAGCGGTGGTCCAAGTGGACACTTTGAAATGGTTGGGAGCGCTCGCCTTTGGTGGAAGCTCTTTTGATAATTGACTTTGTGGAATGAGAGCTTTTCTTTGTCATTTCATTGCTTGGTAGTATTTGTGGCTAGCTCCACTGCTTTTACCAAGAGTTGGCGCACACTGATCAACAAATTTTTTTTATTTTATCACACCCTGGCACATAGGTAAATATCAAGAGATAGTACAAGAACCATGTTCTCATACTGGCTAAATGTGCTGACACTCAGGTTTCATGAAGCCTTCATTGATTTTATCCCATCCTCGAGTATCATCAAATCAAGTCCAAACTCAAATCCCTCATCCCAGTTCCTCAAGTGAAATTACAACTCATCTCATCATCTTAATATCTTGATCTTAGCAAAATCCCCGAGTAAAATCCCAAATAAATGTCCATAAAATACATAAATTAACAAAATGACTCTTGTAAATAAAATACATTAATTATTGTATATAAGATTGTACAAAATAAATTACACATAAAAAGCCGCAAAAATAAAGGAGTTTTATACCTGTAAATAGCCCAAAACTTCATATATTTTTAATAATTTTATTTCAACTCCTTTTTAGCTAATTCTTTCTCTAACTTGTTTGTAATAATGTATATAAAAATACAAAAATACAAAACAAATTTTACCTTAAATAAATGCTCCTAGATCCCAATGGGAAAAAGCCGTAAAAACCAACTTCCAAGCTAAATTCCCGCTCCGTATGAACTCCAAATTCACCAAACTCACTTTTAAAGTTCAAGTTAGAAAATTATCTATCCAACGGAAGTGGTTTCATTAAAATCGGAGCTCGTTTGCAAAAGTTGGATTTTGGGACCTAGATGTACATTGTATACCTTGTATATATTTTTCTTTCTTTAATTTTTATTTTATCTTTCCTAATTATTAAAAATACAAAAAAATCATACTTGTGTTGTATTTTAATTATACTATTTTATTGTATTTTTTTTTTTCGTTGTAAATATCTCTTATTAAAAAGACAAAAAAATTACATATTAGAATAGTAAAAAAAATGTACATGGTGTTTTATCTTCTTTTGTAAATTCTCCACCATTTGTTTTCTCTTTTTATTTTATTATATTTAAAGTAGACAACTTTATTTATTTATTTATTTATTATTTAATTTCCATTCTCTACAATAACCACCAATTCAACTCCATTATTCCACCATTTTTTCCCAACTTCCCATTCAACTCCATTAATAAATCAACCTCCCATTCAACCCCACCACTTTAATAACCTCTCATCCCATCTTCTTTATATACATGCCATTCTCCTCATTTTTGCCTTTGATCCATCTTTATGTGAGGAGAGCCAAGTTCCCAGAGTTGAATCGGTGACAGCGACGCAACCGCGGTCGAGCGACGACGGCCCTCTCTCCGGTGTGATCCGTTGGCTTTTCGGCCAACATCGCAGCCGCACTCGCGTGCTGCTCGAGCTCATCGCGCGCCGACGATTCGAGCGAAGACCGTGCTCTCACGAGCACATCATAGGCGATCGTTTCCACCGTAGGTATTTTTTTTTTCTTCCATCATTGTTATTTTGTTTGCAATTTTTATCATACCACCCATACACCCTTTATTTGTTCCATATCATCCACTTCATCACCATCATCATTATATAATTTTGTTCTCCGTATATATGTGTTTTTATTTCCTGTTTAAGAAAATTAAAAAAATTTGAAACAAAAAAATCTTTTATTACAGCAGTAGAAAAACAAAAAAAAATTAAAAACAAATAAAAAAAACAAAAAAAGGAAGCAGCAGCGGCTGGCGCCGCCGCCGCCCCATTCCCTTCACGGGAGCAGCAGCGGCCCAGCCGCCGCCGCCCCCCTCTCCACAGCCACGCGCGGCCACCTGGGGGCCGTGCACCCGGCCGCCGCACCTCCCCTCGCCGCCCGCCAGCTCCAGCAGTGGCCGACAGCCGCGCCCCCGCGCAGCCCTCTCCCAGCGAGCACCGCCATCGCCCGCCCCGTCAACCCGGCCGCCGCACCTCCCCGCGGCCGCCCCTCCGTCGCCGCCGCCCCCCTCCGCGCGCCGGCGCGAGCCGCGGCGCCGCCGACCGTCGATCCTGTTGGGTTCTCCTCCTCCGCCCTGTGAAGAAGAAGGTCCATTTTCATCAATTTTTTTATTGTAAATATTTCATATTTTTTCCTTTTAGTTTATGTAATTACAAAAACGCCCCCGTACATAGTTTGTATTGTTTAGTTCAATTTCTGATTTGCACGGACACCCCTGTATTCGCACTTTAATTTGGACCTTCTTTATGCATCATTTTTATGCAATAAAAATGTTTTTATGTTGAGCAACTTATTCTCTGTCATGTGAGTATTTATTTGTATTTTTATGCTAGTTGGGTGATTAATTATAATTATTTAACTGAAATTTTGCATATTTTACCCACTCGGTGCTCTTAAATTCATATCTAACTCACGGTTGCTTCAAAAATTCCACAAAAAAAATATGTGATGTCTTGCTAAGTGCTTAACATACTATCCAAATTTCACATCAATTGGATTTGTCTTGTGCCTGAAATAATTTATTGAGTGATTTTCGTATTTGATTTTTAATTAAATCCACAGACATCCTTTTCATGAAATTTCAAGTCTCCTGGTTTGCTCATGAAAATATCTTTTTGAGATAATTCACACTCTGATTAACTTGATATTGTGGATTTATTAGGAATTAATTACTCACTGTCACTCTGTTTTCACTAAAAAATTCATAAAAAATTCATAACTTGTCAAAAAATTCCAAAAAAATTACTGTAGCTTCCTTGCATCATGTTTTCATTCCAGTAATTTTTTCATGATTTTTGCTTTCTGTTTGTGTGATAAATTGCAAAAAGACCCTTAAAAAGTGTGCATTTTTCATTGTTGCATTTTAACCCTAAAATTCCAAAAAAATGTGTTTTGTTTTCATCTCTGAATTAGTATTTTAGGAAAAATATAATTTGGCTAAATTGGATTAATTTCTCATTAAAATTAATTTGGCTAAGTTGTATGCTTTCTTAGGTGCTTAATTCACCTGCATTGGCATCCTAGTTGCATTAAAAAATCTAAAAAATACCGTTTGGATATCTAGATCTTAAATTTGTAAATTAACCTCAAAGTTGTTCCTTTGCCTCCCTGTGTTCGACCCCGGACTTGCCCGGGATATAAATCAAGCCGAGACACTCTTCACGGAGATCTTCTCTCGGTTCTGACCGAATCGCTAAGTACACGTGCTACAACGTGACCTAATTAAACACCGTATTTAGCGACTCGTCAGCCAGCAATTGTGCATTGACTTGATTCTGGTCTGGCATCTGTCCTTCTGGTTGGGGTGGCTGCTGACCCTTGCCTTTTCCTCCGGGAGCCATATCAGGGTCTGAGTCGGACGAAATGAACTCCGGAGTAGTCTCCAGGGCTTGTACTGTCTTTTATCTGCAGAATGAGAGAGTCCGGATCAGACCTCTTGCAATTAATGTTCAGTTGTCATGATAGAGCTGGAATTCAGGTCAACCCCAGCATGTTGTGAATGGAAAAGGATGTAGACTGTAATCGAATTCCATTCACAACGGCGAAGGCGGGACAAAAGTGATCCCAGTTTATTGGGTGGCCAAGAGGAAGGTAGAAAACGAGGAGTCTGGAGATCGATCCACAAAGTCTGGATCAGGTTCTCGGGAATCGCCTCGAATTTATTGGCGGAGTTAAGTCCATGGAATCGATGTGGGTGTCGGCATGGTCCCGACGAAAACCATCCATGGATTAACTTCGCGAAGCACAAAAGAGGGTTGGATTTTGGAAGAAGGATACGATGGTCAACAAGGAATAAAAGGAGTGTAAAACAGTAGAAAGGCTCGGGTGAGCGGGGTGGTCAAAAGGAGAATGACATAACAAAATTTGCGCAAAGGCGCGGGACTCGATCTTTGAACCTTAATCTAGATCCATACAAACGCAATATAAAATCGGGTTCACCAACTCACGCCAAGTGAAGCCATGAAGGTTCGGCTATTTATTATCTTTTCATTTTTAGAGTTGTAATTTCAGGCATATCTTATAACAAGTCCTTAGTACGCTACCCTATAGGAGAGAAAGTACTGCCAGAAGAGTATCACGTACTTGTCCTCCTCCTTTGTAACCTGTAGTCTGTACTTTTTGGAGTCCTTGTAACCCTTCATGGATCCCTACTCAGCCAAAGAAATAGAGAGAGGAAGTCGATAGGCGAAACCAATACATCGGTTCTCGCTCGCAACGGAATCACCCGTGAGCGTGCAAGAACCTACTCGGACGCAGGACAATGAGACAGACACCCCCGTGAAGGCGTGGCCTATGCTCAATACTTCAGACAGGGTCGATGCTCTACACAACAGAGAGTCATCATTGGTGACCAAGTCCTACTCGCCTACGTACGATAGAAGCGCCATTACTTCGGAAATCCAGGCGATACACAAGGCAGTTGCAGACTGGGTTTTTGGCTTTAATCCTTAGGGGGTCGCACTCGCTCAAGGGAGTAGGGTTTTGGTCCCCCTCCAAGGTACCTGAAAACAATGAGGGCTTTATGAACCCGGTATAATGATAGTTCATTACAGATTTTAATTAAGGTCAAAGTTTATTTAGCAGTCCCCTTGTTTTAATTTTTGGGTTTTCACTTTTTTTGAGTCTGTTTTCATACCAGCCCCTAACGTTTTTGTAGATTCTAATTTAAGTCCTAGGTGCTCAAAATCAGAGGGAGATAGCGGAAAAGCCGTGCAAGTGGTTCCATGATGGAAATCTCACCATTGAACCGAATGACGCATGCTGAGTTAGAAGACTTATAGTGCATCCCAGCTCTCTCCATGCGGTATGCAAAACAGAATTTTTAAACCTATTTACATGTCGGTATGCAAGGCACAAAATCGCCCTAAACATTAGCTGCTATTAACGTGAAGAACCATAAGTCGCTCATTCATCTCTAGCCTAAAAAAAGTCCGGTCTTGGCTCACCCCTCCTCTGCTCAACACACTTGAGTTTAGGAGATAGCGCTTTACGGGGCTCGCTGTGGCACAAGGTCTAGGAGACAAATGAACGGCTTGTTTAAGTTTGACTAGATCCATACAAAGTATTCTATAGGAACGTGCATTCTTATTAATGTTTGGACCTAGCTACCGAGTCAAGCAACCTATATCTAGGGGCTCCAAGCACACAAAACAAACTAAAATAAAGGTGGAAAGCTCAAAACTTCGGAAAACAAAGAAAAGAAAGCGATGGAAAACTCGAAAAACCGTGATGAGGCCCCCAGGTGAACAATCACCCGGGCACTGGACCTCATTGTGAAGAGTGGAGTCCTGTTAATTACATGCCAAAATTGTCTCTCTCTCACCATAAATTACAAAAATGATCCTAAGTGCTCTAGACCTATCTAATCCCCATCTCCTTGCTTCCTTGGTGCTCTCTCCAGTTGGTCATGAGGTGAAGACCAACCTCCTCCAAGCTCGGCTGCCTTGGCTCCCTAAGAAACCATTCTCGCGTGGCGGGCCCTCGCATCAAAGTCACAAAAAGATTGAATTAGTATAGCTCAATCAATCAAATAAAGCAGATATAAATTAATCACAATAAATAAATCAATAAAGCATGGTGATTAATTACATTAGAAATAGCTGCTCACAAAATCAATGATGAATCAATTTTTTTTACACAAGAATGACAAAATAAAATAGGCTATGCTCATTGCCCCCCGGAAACGGCGCCATCTGATAACCAGTGTGTTCTGCAAGGGTCACAATGATATATAAAGTGTCGCTAAGGCGACCGCTCACAGAACTCCTAATTACTCAGCAATTAACCCACAATAAAAGAATGAAATAATTAAGTCCCAAAAGTGTGAATTAATATTTATTACTCTACCACAAAATGCACAGTGAATAAATATGTAGAGGTCGATCCACAGAGAGCAATGCAAAAATGAAATAGCCTATTGTGCATGTACAACAGAGTCATCCTTTTGTGAAGCCTATTTTTGTGGGTTTTTATTTTTTTATTATTTTTTTAATTTGATTCTCAGATTTTTATACATTAATAAATATGTATATATATATATATAATTTTTTTATATTTTTTTGTCAATAAGGGAATATATATATATAATGTAGAGAGAGGGGTGATACAATATTTATAAAAATATACAAAAATATTCAAAATTCAAAAATAAAATCTTTTTGGTATTTTCACGATTTTCCACTATTTTTGTGATTTTTTGGGTATTTTTCAAAATATTTTTGGTATTTTTAAATAGCAAAATGAGGGAAAACAGGGAGTTAGTTACTGGATGGGGGTAAAAAGGGAATTAAAAATAGAAATCAGCCACAAAATTTTTCCCAACTATTTTTAAAAGAAAGAGGATAAAATATAGAACCTATAGGAGTTGAGATCGCAATTTTTAGGATTTTCTAGAATTTTTTATATTTTTTAGAAGTTTTTGAGTGTTTTTGAATTTTTAAGGTTTTTCTTTTGAGATTTTTAGTGATTTTTGGACTGACACTAAAATATGATAAAATAGACCATAATTAATTTTTTTGGAATTTTTCGAGGTGGTTTACTATTTTTTTGGTATTTTCTAAGCTAGACAGTAAATAACATGCATGTTTTTTATTTTTCATAAATACAAAAATGCAACAAAATTAAAAACTAAAAATATGACGTGCAAGAGCAAGCTAACAGGAACTTATATTAATTTTTGTTCAATTTTTCAAGTTAATATGATGCATGAAATAAATGGACAAAGCCTACAAAAATTAAACAGCCTGGCAGGGGCATTTTTGCAAATATAATAACTGTCAGGGGCATCAGTGCAAAAATTACTACGGAAATAAACAATTATTTTTATTTTTGGGGTTGTTTTACAATTAACAAAACCCGCCAGGGTTTAAGTGCAAAAATCACGCGCCTCACGTGGGACTACACGTGAGGTGCGGAGGGACCAATATGCAAATATATAAACTACAGGGGGCCTACTGTAAATATTACAATTTATTTACAACGGGGAATTTTATTTATAGCATTAAAATATAAATACAAAAAGGCGGGGGACATGTCTGAAATTTACCCCCAACAGACGCGTGATGGACGGCGATGAAGGCTTCACTTGGACACGCGTCGTGCATCCATCGGCTGATACCGATTCGCAGATCAAGGCTGAGATTAGATCAGCCTCGCTGATCGGACGGTGGGTGCAGGGCTTTATCTGACGGTCCTCGTTCAATCTGGGCCGGGCCTCCTGATCTGACGGCGATGGAGCCCCCTGGAAGAACAGGGAAGAAGCTCACGCGTGGCGAGCTTCGATCGTGAAGCTTGGGCTCCTCTGGGCATCTCCCTCGCGTCTGAGATGGTCTGGACGTAGCTGGAGGTCTTCCGCGTCTGCTGATGGTCTCACCAAGGCTCCTGGAGGTCCGGAGAGCTCGGACGAGGTCGATGAAGGTCGGACCCTCCAGGAGCCTCTTCCTAGTTTGAATCGAGCCCATATGGGCTCCTTTCTTCGCTTGACCTGCATAGGAAGAACCAAGGAAGCGAGGGCTATCTCCTCGACCCCGGGTTTTGAAGCTCTATCGCAAAATGGAGTGAGGCGGAGGAGCTCCGGCAATAGGCAGAGGTGGAGCTCCGATTCGCAAAGACCAGAGGTCCTTGGTTGAACAAAGATGATAGATAGATGGAGAACGCGATGGGAAACGAAGTGGGGTGAATGTGGCGGGTGGAAACGGTCGAGATCACGGTGAAGAAGTCGCCGGAGCGGAGCTCCGGCGAACTTCGATTTTTCGATTTTAAGCTAAGCTAATTAACTAAAGATTAAACTAAGAACAGGAATGAAAAGCTAACACTAAAATCTACCTAAAATACTATAAAAGGGCAGCTCTTATACCTGGGGGCCACCAGGGAGCAGGACGGATGCTGGAGCTCCACCGCGTCAAAACTTTCCCTCCTCCGGCCGATTCAAGTCGCTGCGATGCTCCCCCTGTCACGAGGAACCTCCCAGGATCGAAATCAAGGCTTTTGGGTGGATGAAATTGGCCAAATTTGAGGAGGGGGGTGAAGCTTCTTATTTATAAACATTGGCCTGGACCCTTATTGACCAGTGTTTATTGATTAATCCAATGAGTATCGTGTTGATCTAAGATGTCGGCGGGCATCAGCGATAATCAGGGATGATTTCTTGTGAAGAACGCGAGTGCGATCGATGGACGAGATGCCCGTAAAAAAGGGAAGAAAATCGAGGAAAAGACACTTTTGGCGCGCCAGGTCCCGGATGGGACAATTGACCGGGCAGTCAACAAAGGCCGCGCCCTCATTGGTCAACCTGGGACGCTAGAGGACAAAATAGGGAATTTTACTCGAAATTGATTTATTTGACATAATAATGATTTTATTATTTTTTCCTTATAAAATAAAAAATGTGTAATATTTCATGTAGTATTTATTTATGATTTTTATTTAATTTTTTTGAAGTATTTTATTATGAATTTATTTTAATAATGTGTATATGCATGTATTTACATGTATTTTACGTATTTTATTTTTATTTTGTTTACTTTATTTTATTATTTTATTGTCTTATTGTATAAATTTATAATTTATTTTTGTGAGTGTGTGGGTATTTTTATTTAATTTTTATGAGTTTATTTTTATATTTAAATAAATAGGTATATGTATATGTAGGTATACTTATAGGTCTTTTACCTATATATTATATATAATTTATTTATTTAATGTATTTTCATGGTTTTTATTTTGAATTTGTATTTTTAATAAGTTATATGTAATATTTACATTATTATAAAAATATAGATGAATAAAGAATAAAATAATTAAATCCCCTTTTATTTATGTACATACTCAACCTAGGTATTTTGCCTATGTAATACATAAGCTTATTTTATTTTACAAATTCTTTTTGGTTTCGTTGTAATCTCAATATGTACATGTGTTATACACATTATTTACAAAATTCTAAAAATATAATTTGATAAAAATAATGAATACTGAATAAATTGAATATTTTAATCAGGCAGGTTGCACAATGAAGGCCAAAAACCTAACTTTTGCAGATGGACTTCAAAAATTATGAAACCAATTTTATCAAATAGTTCTTGGAAAGCTATATATAATTAAAGGTGAGTTTGGGTAATTTGGAGTTTTTATTTGCAAGATATGGGTATGTGAAGTTGATATTTTGGCTTTTTATTCTGTGTATAAAATGTACACTGAGTATTATTTTTAAGCCAACTCAATTTTGTATTTTTATTTACATTATTATCTACAACTTTCATGTACAAAGTTTCTTTATTTGATGAATGAATAAGTGTATACAAAATAGGTGTCAAAAATGCCTAAATAAATAAATGAATGCATGAGGTATTTATTGTATTGCTGGCCCTTATCTCCCCCTAATTTATTCCTTGTCGACCAATTCTATGTTGGCCTTGGTCTCGGGGTTCGGGTCATAAAATATCTGCAATATTTTATTCCTTTTTCTTTTCTTCTCTTTATTCTATAATTTTGGCATTAAAAACCTTATTTAATGTATAATTAATGCAATGAATCATGAATGCTATTATGTACAAATTGATGTTGTTTACATGCATTTGCTGGGATTTTTGAGGCCAAAATGATAGAATAAAGGTGATGAAATGGAGATTCATCAAGTATCCATGCCTCGTTAAATGCATTTGGCAATTATTTCAGATTAAATTTAATGGTCATTTCTATTCGAGGGTTTATCAAGAGGAACGATGACGTGAGTTTTTATTTCTTAATCAAGGGGGAGGATCAGCAAATGCATATGAAAAAAGATTTCTAGAACTATCTCAATTTTGTCTTGAATCGGGGCAAAAGAAGATGACATATGCCGACATTTTGAAGAAGGATTGCACACGGATATCAGATCCATGATATCCATTAAAGGGTAAACAATCTATGCTAAAATGATGGAAGCAGCTACAAGAGAAGAAAAATTGGTGCAAGAAAGGAGAAGAAATAATGATAATTTAAGAAAAAGAGGAGGAGAAGCATCCAACTGGAGAGGCCCTGGAGAAAATAATTCAAGGGAACCGAGAACTCAAACAAATTTCGAGCACCTATGCAGGAATGAAGGGAAAACCCAACAGAATGAAAGTTTTGTTGTTAGTATCAAACTTATTCCACATGTAGTACATGTAAAAAACGTAATCCTGGAGAATGTCTAAAGGGTTCAAAGATATGTTATAGTTGTGGAAAGATTGGTCATTTGAGACACAATTATCATGATCTAGTTCAAAATACTACAAAAATTAAGGAATCATTCTAGCTAGGAAATCAACAAGCAACCATAGAATTTCCCGTTGAATTGAACTTAAGGTTCAATTAAAAGAACTACTGGATAAGGGCTTTATTGGAGCCAGTGTATCGCCAAGGAGAGCACCTGTTCTTTTTGTTAAGAAGAAAGATGGAACTCTTAGACTTTGCATTGATTACCGAAGGCTAAACAAGGTAACGATATGAAATAATTATCCATTGCCTCATATTGATGATTTATTTGATCAGTTGCAAGGATCTTCTATATTATCAAAGATTGATTTGAGATCAAGATATCACCAATTGAAAAATCAAGGAAACAAACATTCCCAAAACTGTCATTCGTACATGTTATGGACACTATGAATTCATGGCAATGCCATTCGGATTGACCAATGCGCCAACTGCTTTTTTTATGGACTTAGTGTATAGTATCCTTCACCCTTATTTAAATAGATTTGTGATTGTATTCATTGATGATATCCTCGTGTGTTCTGAAAATGAAGAGGATCATAAAGAGCACTTAATGATTGTGTTGAATACCTTGAAGGAAAAAAGACTATATGTCAAATTAAGCAAATGTGAATTTCGGTTGCATAAGGTGAACTTTCTAGGGCATGACATTTATGAGATGGTATCTCAGTGGATCCTGCAAAAATTGAAGTTGTCATAAACTGGGAACATCCAACCAATGTTACAGAAATTCGGATTTCTTGGACTGGCAGGATATTATCGACGGTTCGTTAAGAACTTCTCGATTATTGTATCTCCATTAATCAAACTAACTAGGAAAGATGTGAAATTTGCATGGAATGATAATTACTAAAAGAGTTTTCAAGAATCCAAAAGTCGGTTGACTTCAGCACCAATTCTTAACCTTCCATCTGGAGGTGGAGGATAGTTATATATAGTGATGCATCACATCAAGGGCTAGGATATATTTTTATACAGCATGGCAAGTCATTGCCTATGCTTCTAGACAACTTAAAAGGCATGAAGTGGACTATCCCACTCATGATTTAGAATTAACGGCAATTGTATTTTTCTCTCAAGATTTGGAGACACTATTTATATGGTGAAACATGCCAAATTTTTACAGATCACAAGAGTTTAAAGCCTATGTTTACATAGAAGGAATTAAATCTCAGATAGAGGAGGTCGTTAGAGTTAATAAAAGATTATGATTATATGATTGATTATCACCCAGGAAAAGCAAATGTAGTTGCGGATGCTTTGAGCCGAAAATCTACTAGAAGACTGAATTATATGTGAAATGAAAGTACCTTACACCAATTATGGTTATTAAGGATAAAGTTGGCTATCGATGATGTGGAGCACTTTTAGCAAATATGCAAATATTATCAACACTTTATAACAAGCGCTCAGCTACATGACATCAAAATTTTAGAGATAAGGAATGAAGCCAAGATCGAAGATAACTCAGAATATAGTTTGGACGAGCATGGGGTCTTACATTGTAAACAAAGGATATGTGTTCTGGATTCTTTAGAAATAAAAAAAATTAGAAGAAGCACATAATTCCTTCTATACCATGCATCCTGGAAGTACTAAAATGTATAGAACCTTGAAGGGTGTTTATTGGTTGCCTAGAATGGAAATGCAAATAGCTGATTATGATGCTAAATGTATAGTATGCCAACATGTTAAGTCAGAACACTTAAGACCATCGAGTATGCTGCAACCTCTTCCAAATCCCGATGGAAATAGGAGCATATTACCATGAATTTTGTAACAAGATTTCCTTGCAGCTCAAGAAATCATGATGCAATATGGGTTAGCAGTTAATGTGCAGTATACGCTTTAGGGGTTAGGCAAACTATTTGTCGATGAGATAATCCGTCTACATGGGCACCTATTACTATAACCTCAGACTAGGATCACAGACTCACTTCTAAACTTCAGCCAAATTTGCAGAAAGCACTCGGTACCAAATTGAACTTTAGCACAATATTTCATCACAAACAGATGGCCAATCAGAGCGGACTATTCAAATAGCAGAAGATATGTTACATTCTTGTGTTTTGAGTTTCAAAGGTAGTTGGGATGATCACTTATCACTTATGGAATTTTCTTATAATAATATCTACCATTCTAGTATCAACATGGCTCCATATGAAGCCCTGCATGGTAGAATGTGTAGAATGCATGTATATTGGACTGCAGTGGGAATGCAAAAACTACTCTGTCTTGATTGATCCAAACTACCAGTGACAAAATAAAAGAAATCAAAATACATTAAAAAATGACACAAAATCGGTAGAAAAGTTATGCGGACAAACGAAGGCGAGATCTAGAATTTGAAGCTGGTGATCATGCGGACAATTATTTCTGGCAGAGTGAGAGAAAGAGTACCTACATCATATAGAGAGATCGAGAGTTGATGTAATTTGGGAGAGATGGCTAACAAGGTTATGATTTCTACTTAACTCTTTGAAAAGATTCCATATTTAGTTTATGCTATAAATAGTATAATCACGAGTGAAGTAGAACGTATTCAATCCACTATAATTCATAAGTATGCCATCTTTATCGTAAAAATGCAGGAAGATAATAAATTAATTAAATCTCATCCTTTTAAGGCGGAATAGTTTATATTCTTCAATCTTTATATTCTTCTTTTTAATTAATTAGACGGTGAGGACCTTAAAGATAATGAATGTTGTGCTGGAAGAAAAGAAAATAATTGGTTCGTCTAAATATATATATATCAAAGTTAGCAGTGATATTTTATTGTTATGAAAATTTAAGAATATATATACGTCCATATCAAAACTTAATTTCAAAATGTGAAAATATGTATATCTATAGTGATAGATGGGATGGATATTTGTAAAGATGTAACATGAGTTAGACTCACGAGGATGCAAACATATACATATAAGTTTATTAAACATGGCTTTCTATGAATGTTTAGAATTTTAGGGTATTGAATAAAAAGATCTTTATTCTTTTGTGATTCTTTTGTGTATTAATTGAAACTTCGAGCCACCCTGCCAAGAATGGATATGAGTACTAAGAGTAATGACTTGTACGAAATTAGGAAAGTGATTATAACGGTACAAAATAATAAGAGTAAATTAATATTCACAAATTCCCTACGATAATTTAAAATGAGATAGCTAATACATTTGGCAACAATAACATTATGTCAAGTTACTAAGTTCATAGTTAAGATAAAATAACAAGATTATGTGTGGATATTAATTATATCAAATGAAATTTTTACCGTTGTTCCCAGGTAAGATATCAAATATTTTTATAGCAGTTATGACGAGAGCATATTATATACTAAGCTTAAAAGTGTTTTTTTTACCATGGACAGATCGTATTGAATTAAAATAATAAGTCCAAGATGCCTTATAATTGTACGCCACTAAGCTCAAATTATCATGTGAGTGGTTACAAACTTCTATTTACATCGAGAAGTTTTAAATATGTTTCATGTTATGTTCTATTTCAGAATTTATGATGTTACTATCAGTATTACAAAAATATCATCTAACATATTTTGCAAAATGTTATGTCTTTATACATGATTATGAGATTTATGATGTTCAAGTGGCATATATGAAAATTATAATATGTATGTTTGGAAAGTATGCACACTAAATCTACCTAACCGAACAGTCATAGACAAGTAAGAGGGCTTTGGGCCCGCATTTCGTATACATATAGACTTTGGGCCGTATGTGGGGTGTCCTTGACCTTTGGGGCCGTCTGTGCGTATGACAGTAAGATAAGGTCTTAGGTGGAGTTCGCTCTCCTAAGCAATATGTAAGGCTAAGAGATGGATAAAACCTCCCTAGCAGCATGGTTCATAGACTAAGTAAGATTAGATGGAGAAAGTGATGCATAATTATGCTCATATGAAATGGAAGTTAAGTCGCTCTATTCAAAAGAAACTTTTGTTTATTATTTCTGTTAAGCAAGCATTTTATTATTTGTTTCGTTACAATTTCACAAAAATTTACGGTTATGATACTACATTCAACCCCATGATATTTCATGTTAAAGTGATAATTGTTCCTTTTATGTATGTCGAAATAAGATATTTTTGTTTTAAAGTTTGGACCATTTACTGGGTCTAAACATTTTATTTGGGTTTAGACTTGCCTCTTTAATGCTCATTATATTTACAGACATACCAGAACAGAAATCATAAGGAGGCTTGGGATCATCACTGACCTAGATGGAATGTACAAGCATCCTAGCATTTTGACTTTTGTAGTAACATATTAGGATTTTTTAGTTATTTGTTACGAATGACAGGATAGAAATGGGATTTTTTTTGTAAAAGTGAAAGACAAATTGTTTGATACACGTAATTATTGGCTTTGCATATGGGAACAAGTGGCTTTGTGAAGCTTTGAGTATTTCACGTTGGGATTTTGAGTTTTCTGAATGAGTGATGTTGATATGATTGGATTTTGTGATGATATTATTGAATTTATGTAATATATCATTTCAGTACACGTCGACATTTTGAGAGAACTCCAAATTATAGAAGAATTGCTGACGAATTTTGTTACGAAAGGATGTGATTTTAAGATAAGATCGTTGCCATGATTTGTTCTGGCTAGCAGAGTGGTCGTGACATCTACCATATTATGATTATAGTTTTCCAATCATAATCAAAATAATCTCTCTAATAGGTTGAATTCCATCGTGATCTTTATGTTGCCTTGATTCAACTCCAGACCATCCTCATCAATTGTACGCTCATCTCACAAGTTGCCACTACATGTAGATGTCACACATGTTCATGGAAGCCGTCGACGTGCCTATCTTGTGCAATCTCCCACAATTTATTGTTATGTTTTTTGACACAATGTCGCATACATCTCATGAATAAAGAGTATGTCATCGTCCTCTTATAATATGAACTAACACCCACTTCTCCTTATTGCATGCTTTTGTAGATATGTCGATAACATATTATTCTCTTCTTATAATTGCTCATTTTAGAATAATTTGTCCCCTATCACATGTTATGATCCTTCCCTTGTGTACACCCTATTCAACATCCTCATTTCTTTTATTATCTTATGTGCCTCATGTCGAGTCTGGAAGCCTTCCTGAATCTGCTTCATCTCTCTTGAGCATGCTAGCAAGTCTCCCTCACAAACTGTGGGGGTGTCCTTTTAGTTTGAGTATGAGTCAAGAACCTTCTTCTTCCCTTTCTCCCTCTTACATATCAAACAATCAATGATCTTGCAGTCTCATTTTTAAATAGAAGCATCTTATTGGACCTATGACTTGGATCAATCTCTGAGATTCCTCTTCTTTGATCTAAAACTTTTACTCATTGTCGCTAGTACATGATCTTCGTTATTTGTTGCCGCATCTGTCGACCTTCATCGAAACTCATTCATAAAAAGTGAAGCATTTGTCTCATCTTATGTAATGATATTCTCACCATGGAGCAACGTAGTCATGATATGATCGTGGAGAGATGGAAGATAACTCAACAACATCAACACTTGATCTTTCTCCTTGAAATGGGACTCTTCTTTCTCATTTTTCTTCTTAAATGTGAGCATGTCCATCAAAATCTTATTAAATTCCTCCAAGTATGCCTTCAACTTTAACCCTTAGTCATCTTTGGACCATACATCTTCTTCTTTAGCAGTAGCCTATTTATAAAAGATTTGGACTAGTATCATCCCCTCGAGTTTCTCTTAAACCTCTATAGGATCATCTAATCCACCACCTTCATGAAGAGTGTTGCCTGCTATGAGCAATTGTATTGCAGTAATGTTTGCTAGATCCCCCATCTCCTTCTTCTCATCTTCTTTAATCATTTCTGACTTCTTCCCTGCTCTTTAGAGAGCTTTTTTTTCAAATGCCCTTTTTATGTGAGTATGTTCTTCACTTGTTGCTGTCATAAGATGAAGTCATTCTTCTCGTTAAAAAGTTCCACTGAGAATGATGCATCCTTTGATATAAAATTCATCATCGGATATGCTATCTTACTTCCTTACAAGATCTCGTAATTATTTACTACTAGTGGAATATTTCACAACTTCCGAGGAATGCACACGTATCACATCGCGTTCTCTCAAGGACATCGAGCCTCACTCTTATACTAGTTGTTGGGAATATGAACTGATGTGCAATCAACCACCACCGTGAAAGAACGTGCATAATAAAAGTACATAATATGACGGTTGGTCAATCACTTCTTGTGACCACTAAAAAAGATTTACTATGAAGAGCAAGCACAATTCTCTTTGTCATCTCTCTCTCTCTTCATTCTCTTCACTCTCTCTCTCTATGTGTTATATCTTTTCTTGTTGTGGTTGTGGTGTGACACCACCCACCCTCTCTTTTTATATATTCAAATGGAACCTTAAACTGGTTGTAACAATCAATCATGATCAGTGTGAATAAGATTTAATCACATCTTATCAAATCTCCTTCGATAAAATACACGGAATTCAACTATACCACATTAGATTTATACTTTTCCCAATTATAAGTACGATAACTCGTTCCCAACACTCTCCTCATTCATTTCCTTACCTAAGCTCTTTGCCTCCCATTCCTAGATCACGAGAAGTTGGGAAGGTAGCTGCAAATATTGAGAGCTAATCAAGGGCACGAACTCGAAAATGTAGGTAATGGATGTAAAATTTATAGACAAAGGAGAATTTCTCCCCATCTAAGAAAGGAATACTAGTTAGTGTATTGTATTTTTGTCCAATACAGAAGCAACAAGAAGCATGGATGATTTTTCCACGCATCACATTTAAAAATACCAATCTAACCATTAAGATAATCACTTTATATGTCCTAGAGCTTCTCAAGTTCAAAACAGCCCCCACAACAAACATGATTCAATCCATCCATAAGATTTGATTAATAAAAAATGATAAAAAAAAGACAAGAGATAATAAGCAATTGTATACTACAATCCCTTGGATGGATAGTTGAACATAAGAAAAAGGTTTTAGACAATTACTAGTTGACTTCCTTTGCCTAGCCAATAAAGAGTAAACATTACACCCGAATTCAATGTCCAACCTAACTTTAAAATATAACAATGTGGCATCCGAATTTCAATACTTGTCTCAATGTAATTTGACTATTGAAATTTAGTTGATTATTTCGTCTTTCCAACCTTAAATTCTATGTTCAAGGGCCACATTGAGACAAATCTTAAAATCCACATACTATATTATTACCTTTTAAAGTTTTATGTATAACAATGAAATCATGTGCATAGTTCAGGTACTTTTTTGTAATCTATTCTTCTTTATATTTGACCTTGTAAATGGTTTGGACCATTGAATGTTGATTGATGAGGGCATTCGTGGAAATTACTTAAAAAGGTGCACCACTTCATGTGGTCACATTATCTCTTCGGAATTGGCTACAGAGAACACCTACCGCTCAACAAACACGACCGTCCAAAGGTCAATAATCCCATGCCCACATCATATTTAAAAAAGAGTAAATAAAATAAATAAATTATATACTCGATTTCAATGTCATATCTGAACTTTAAAACTAATAGTGTGATATCCGATCTTTAATATTTATCTTAATCGAGTTCCGGACTATTGAGATTTATTTGATTGTTTTGTCTTTCGAACTTTAAATCTTAACCGTTCAAAATCACATCAGACATTAATGATCGGGTATCACACTGTTATCATTTAAAATTCATATTATGACATTGAAATCGGATATATAATTCGGATTTTTTTTCTAATTTATTATATGAAAAACGTTTACGCCCAGAAAAAAATTATAGTACGAACCCACCTCGAGCTTTCTCGTAAAAGCTTAGTCTCCCCACCCTTTTTTATTCGAGTCACCGTCACATCTCGGTAAAATAATACGGGTATATAATAATAACGATGAATACAACCCAAGTCCATAGAATTCACCATAATTTCAAAATATTTCTAGAGCGTTGTTGAATCACGACAGCCGGTAGTATTCAAATATAGATGACATCTCATACTTCCGGTATTCCACGTTTGCATGTCATTTGATATGTAAGCACACGGTATCACACTTAATATATATATTGGCCTTTATTGCTTACTCCAACGGTAACAATGCATATCCATCTTGTGTATAAAAATATACATCCAACTGTAGAATGATGTATATTCATTATAAAGAAATCTAAGCATTTCATTCATCAAAAGAAAGTATCACAAGAGGTTAAAAAAATTTAACAAAACGATCGTTGTTTGGGCTACATGATTACCCCGCAAGAAGAAGCCCCAACATACTAGGACGAGAGATTTCCTAGAGGCTTCAACCTCAACAAGTCCCAAGAGCCACCC
The DNA here is from genome assembly GCA_037367405.1 of Ottelia alismoides. Classification (NCBI taxonomy): domain Eukaryota; kingdom Viridiplantae; phylum Streptophyta; class Magnoliopsida; order Alismatales; family Hydrocharitaceae; genus Ottelia; species Ottelia alismoides. The sequence goes on along the minus strand of JAZKJV010006700.1, from coordinate 174,281 downwards.
AAAAAGAACCAAAATCACACAAATCTATCCGCTTTTTGGATAGGGATTTAGAGAAACCCATTGACCAAAGATCACATCTTTTTGATCTGATCGAGCGACCATTCTTTGAGGAGTTAAGCGATTAAATTAGGCTTTGCAGGCTTATTATGGTAGCATTCGAAATCACTGTGGACGATTGGAATTATCACGTCAGGGCTTGCACTGATGTCACTCACTGCAAAAGAATCCGAACCCTCCGATCAAGATTGAACTTTTAGAGGTCGTTCGATTGGGGTTCCCGCCCAACATTCAGGTTTTCTCCGGATTTGGGGAGGGTTCTCCCCCAAAGTTTTCCCTATAAACAATGTTTTCCACCTCGGTAGGCTCCACATGCTATTACAAAAATTTATAGCATACTATATTATCATATAAAAAATATAAAATACTTAATTTAATCATTTTCCCAAACTTAAATAAAATTAAGTCACAACAAACATTCTCAACAACAAATCCTCGTTTCAAACACTAAAACACACAAAAAGATTTTTCCACCGGATAACCTTTTCTAGGAGTATTATCCTCTAGAAGATAACCTTCTATTATCCACACGTTGCCTTAGTTTGGTCAAAACAAAAAGGATCCTATCATCGCCGTTTTTGCAAGTGCCAAGTGGGCATGAAAATTGCAGTACTTACCTTATAAATCGAGTGGTTATTAGAGAAGGGCCTATCCTTTTCTTCCTCAACTTGTCATGGACGATCCTTCCCAAATTCGTTAGAGGAGACTTACACAATGCCTCATTTGACAATGAATTCAAGCCTCGTATTTACATTAAATATTAAACTGATATTTAAGAGACAATCAATCAGCCGATGACGATTAAGATTTAACCCATTGTGACGCATGCATGACCTACGCATTTAGGAAGTGGGTGGCAATACGATGATAGGTACAACTTTAGGGGTTCGAGTGCAAACATTCATTATATTCAACCAAACAAACTTTAGATGAGTGTGTTCGTGCCAACCACATTCACATCCCACACATGGTAAGGAAACTTTCTTCCACGTTTCTATTTGATTAAAGAAGATGTTGATGTCTTTGGAGAACTTCTCAATCATATTATTGTGAAATATATTGACCAAGTGTATTTTCTTGTTAATACAATAAGGGATTTTTGCACTTGTGCCACTATGAACTTTTTGCTGATAAAGCTTGTGTTTTGCCTTTTTTTTCAATAACGCTTGTGCCTGAATCGAACACAAAATGACGCTTATGCCCCTTTGGACATTGTCGGTAACACTTGTGTCCTACCTTTTTCTGATGTAATACTTGTAACCCTAACAAAGCTACAAAATAATACTTAGGATACGTTTGGTTGGGTGGTTACCTCCTCTTTGGGAGGGAGGTTACCTCCAAAATCCAAATCCTTAACCCTCTTGCGAGGTCCATCAAAGTCAATTCCATCTCTTATTTAATATATCAAATAACTCATTTCTCTTTCATCCATCAACAAAAAGATAATATAGTATACCATCTTATCATTTAAAAATTATAAAATACTCAACTTCTACTCACTTTTTCAAATTACAATACAATCAAATCACAACAATTAGTCACTTTTCCTAACTTCAATGCAACCACATCACAACAAATCCTCTCAACCCCAAACCCTCTATCAAAATACAAGATACAAAAAATATGTTAGCTCATCCCCAGATAACCCTCTATCCAAATGCATACTTTTATAGCTATCTGTTTAATTGGCATCTCCTCCAATGTCAAATTCTCAGCACAATTGTAGTTACAAATATATGCATGAGCACAAGTGTCCTCAACAACTTCATTCTCTTCAAACTGAGGAGCTGCCTCTATGCAAAGGATATTGCAAGCATCCTGAAAAAGCAACAAACAACATTCTCCTCCAACTCTCAAAATTCACCATGAAATTGCTATAGAGATCCAACAAAACTAGCAACCTGACCTTGAGATTCGTGACCACAACACAACCACTGAGGTAGAGCACCCTCCAACCTAATGCATTTGACTATCATAGGACTAATCTCGATGTTGGTGATAGTGCGACAACTTGCTGAATGAAGCCACTCGAGCACAGTAACTTGAGCTATGAAGACGTTAGGGAGGGAGTTAGTATCGGAGAGGTCGGGGGCTGCAAAGGTGAGGATGGAGAAGGGTAGTTGGGTGACGACAAATATGGTGAAGGGGAGGGGAGTGAGAAGGCCAAAGCGATCGATGTGACATAAAGTGATGAAGCATCAGAGGAGCGAGAAGGAGGTAAAGGGGGCAGAGAGAGCGACAGTGGAAGGAGGTGAGGCAAAGGAGAGAAGAGGAGGAGAGTGAGACGGCATGGTGGTTGGTTGGGTTCATGAGGAGGTCGAGGATCAAGAATAAATACTAGGACTTAAGAATGTAGGGCATGAGTGTAATATATTCTTTCTAAACCATATCTTTGCTTGAACAAATCATAGTCTACCTTATCACGTTGACTTTTTAACTAATGAAGGTACACTACTATCAACGATGCAAGAATATAGAGGCACACACATAACTACAAAAATGTTAGCGACACACTGTTAGCAAATTACGGAGGGTACAAATATCGAAATCCCTAACCCTAATTATACACTAGCTTCTTTGAATATAATACATCAAGGAAAATAGATGAACGTTGTCCCAATCAGTATGTTTGATAAATTTATCCTTTTACACCCTTAGTTTATGGAATCTTGATCCTATCAGACATGGTATTACTCAAGCTTATTAAAAGAAATAACATATTTGAATCAACATGTCCGAACTATTCCATGAAAAGAAATCCTATAATGATATTATTTGCCAACAAGAAAATCCTTTTACACCCTTAGTTTAAATATCCCATATAATTATTGATAATATCACGCAAGTAAAAATATTAAATAAGTACTTGAATACATACATATAAACAAACTTCATACCTTAAAACGAAAAAATATCATGAAAAGCCCACCACCGGCCGCAAATAACGAATAACCGCTTACAAGTTCCATTAGGAGTCAAAGTAGTGCTATTAGTTCGGTCAAACAACAAAGGGCTTTAGTGCAGTTTTCCCCAAGAAAAATAACCATCAATTTTCCAAAATACCCCCTCCTTGTGGAAAATGTATCCCATATGCGTTCGGTTCGATAATAAGCAGAAATAAGGATGTGGAATAAGGAAAATAAGAGTCTATTTTTTGTTCCGCTGGAGGATAGAATATGGAGAATATTGTGAAATAAAGATAGGTAAGGTGGGATAAAGATATGAATATGAGTGAAATAAAATGGAATAATGAAGAATAGTCGTACCACTGGGAACCGTGTCGGGAGGAGAATTGGCCCCTTATTCCAAGGCCTATTCTCCAACCAAACAGGGCCGTAATGAATTTGTCCTCAATGTAAAGATGTTCACAAACCAGTTAGGATACATGTACAGATGCCACTATAGTTTTATCCATTTCAAAATAAAAATGCAAATGCAAGATATTTCTAACTATAAAAAATGAGTAATCTTATTTTCAAAAACAAATATATATATAAAAGAAATGTGGATCAGATATGGATTATAACCGAATTACTTTATATATTATTAGGAATGAATACTCATATTAAATTTATATTATATTATAACAATTAAATCAAATATGACAAAAGAAGGCATAAAATTTATCGCATGATTTTATAAATAAAACTACATGTAAAATATTATAATTGATACATGTATTTGCAGATATTAAAAGTGGTATATGTACTCCTGTTCATTTTAAAATAAATACGGATGTCAACACTAGAGAAAACAGATAGGTATTGGAACAAATATGGATAAATCCGTATCTCCTTGCATCCCTAAATATAATAGGAACATTATATATAATTATCTGATGTACGGATATATCTAGGGGAAAATGGGGTTGCGTTCGCCCCGTTTTCCCCCCATTTTTAATTCTTTTGGAAAATAAAAATATATTTTCATCACTATATCCTCCTTAATATGCCATTCAATGCGTCAGAAAATAGAGACTCGTATACCCTCCATGCAGAACACGTCAATTACATCAATTCGAAGACCGTTAAACTTACTTGTTCTAAATGGAGGGCATAAGAGTTTCTGTTTCTGACGAAATTTGAATGACATATTAGGCAAATATAGTGATGAAAATACATATTTTTATTTTCTAAAAAATAAAAAAATGGGAGAAAATGGGACGAGAGCAGCCTCATTTTCCCCATATATCTATTCTGTATATATTTTAAAATTTTGATATCAATAATTTTTTTATTCAAATATCCACTTTAATTTAAAAATTTAATTGTATATATATATATTATAAGCGCATTATACAACATTTTATATATTGTAGAGTAAATATATTTAAAATATTCGTATTATATGTAAAACCGTACTATTCGTACATGCTAATGCCTATAATCAAATGCTAAAGTAAGGAAGGATAGGATAATAAAAGACAAATCTCCACAAAAAAGGAAACAGAACTCCAAACCCCAAATTATCCCACTCCCAATCCGACCTTTATAAATTAGTTACCTTCCTATATTTACTCCGTCGGACAGAAACGTCTCTTTCTAACATCACAACTTTTCCAGTCTTCCACGCACACCTCTCGAGTCCAAAATCGCCACCACTCAAATCCAGACGACCGACGAGTAGCAGCAGACGAGGAAGAAGAACAGGCGATCGTGAGGGGAGGAGAGGGGTCGTCTTCCCTCCCTCGGATCTCGTTCTCTGTCCTCCGGATCTGGTCGAGATCATGGCCACGGGATTGCAGGAGTTGGTCAAGCAGCTCAGGTCACTCGCCGATCAAAGTACGCCCTCGCATTCCCCTCCGATCTCTTCGCTTCTTTTCATCGTCACCGCCGCCTGATCGTTTGTTGTTTTTGCTGCAGTGGATGATGCGCTCAAGGAGACTTTCAAGGTACGCGGATCTCTGCGGTTGCAACCGGAATGCAGGCGCCAATTAGGGGTTTTTTTTGTTGCTAATTACGGAAAGATATGATTTTCGAGTGGGAAAGATCCGTTCTTGCTGATTGATTCCGTCATCTCCTTCCGAGATAACCGATTTTGATTAGAATTGTTGGCTTCGCTTTGAAAATCTCATCCTTTTTTTTGTTTCGTTTCGGAGTATGTCGGTCTGTTTGATCTTTGTTTGGGTTTAAGAGTGTTTTGCAGTTCGTAAACTGCAATTTTAGAATGTCTACATCAGTATTATGTGATATTTAGATATGCGCCTATATGTTGGATTGGATCTACCAACGGGTAATCCACACGAAACAATCGTTAACCGCTGGTGGAAGGATTTACTAGGAAAAATAACCCTTCCCGGGTAGAGAAAAATCTGCATCGGAAAGTATTGTAGTACTATCTCTCAATGGCCGTGCTGTCACGGACTTGGCTCCTCTATTAGGCACAATACAAAACCCCTGGTGCTACTTTTTGTGCAGAACTTTTCACGTGAGACACCTCTTCTGAGAACATTGGTGGTATTTCTAATTCCTAATGATGAAATACATGTCAGATCTTGATCAGTGATGAACATGATCTTTACGTGTGTTGCATCTTTATCTTGTTTTAATTCAAGACTTGTTGTTGTGATGAAAGAGTTGCCTTTAAAGTTTTCTTTTATTTATTTATACTATGTAATTTTTCAAGGGATTATATGAACAACACCAGTTGTAAACTTTGAGACTAGTTTAAATAAAAAAAAGTATGTTCTTTACCGCTGAAAGTTATTTATTTCTTAGACGGGTAGTCGGATTAGAGGTTGCTGTGGTGGTGGTGGCACCGTGGGAGCTGAGGAAGATAGTTGTGCCTTTTTGCATTTATCTTGACCTCGGGGAGCAACAATCTTCTGTTACTGGTTGGGAGTCAGATGCCTCAGTTTGACATATTCCCCTCTTTTGTTCACACTTCATTTAGGTAATGACGGCAAAGCAGTGCAGTTCCTCTATGTTTTTCATCCTTGAAATATAAGGCTCTTGACGTAGATTCGACATATTCTCATCTATTTCAATACTGGTGGTTGTGGTTCTAATCTCATAATCTACAAGTAATAGTGTACAGGGTAAATCTGAGTACCCACTTAACATGTGATAAATATGCTTCAAAACTTATTGAATTGTTGGAATTCTTATTGTTACTTCTTTGAGCTGAGTTGCCAGCCCAAAAGATAATTCAATAGATGCAGTGTAGGAATACATTAATATTGATGCCTTGAAGTTGAAATTTCCAGGGAATTTGCTTGTAGTTAAATTTAGTTTGTGATGACTCAGAATGTAGTTTTGACTGTGATGGAATCCTCTTGTATGGACTGGAATTTAAATATGCCTAATGGTTGTTTTCTATCATTGTTTCCCTGTAGTTTGCAGAAACAATTATGTTTTCTTTTCTTTGTTTAACTATGGATGATGGAAATGGATATATTAATTGCAAAATTGCTTTTCTTATATTTCATGCTTTAATTTTTACTTTTTTCCAGAACTTACATCAAGGATATCCAAATGAAACGTTGGTACGTTTCCTCAAGGCTAGAGATTATAATGTGCAAAAAGCTTATAAAATGGTCAGCATGCTTAAATTGTTTCTTTTAGGATCTTTTTTTATCTACAACTTTATTTAATTTTAACCAGCAGTAGTTGATTATAATGCAGCTGGAAGATTGTTTGAATTGGAGAATACAAAATGAGATCGATAAAATATTGATGGTAAGAACTTTGTCATGACATTATATTGGTTTCCTAATATTATTTCCCAATTGAAGTTGCATTTTTAATAATTAATAGAATGTAATAAGCTATTTCACAGTAACCAGTATTATGGGGTCTATTGAAAAAAAAATAAAATATATGATTTTCAATTTTCAGGATGAGTATTCAATTCAGATATGTATCGTATTTCTTTTTTGAGAAGAAAATTCTGACACTTTTTTGCTATATATGCGCTAACAATAGATTAGGAAAAAGTGACCTGGATTAATGTGAATGTGACGAAGGCTATCTTGAAAATACCTTCTGATTAGCATTAATATAATGAGAGAATCTTATATTACATTTATTGTGCTTCCAAAAATTATGTTTCTAAGAGAGAAACAAGGACATTTCCTGCTGTTCTACTGTATTTGCATCATTCTTTTGTAGAAGTGGTCATAATTCTGTCGTGTTTTTTAGTGGACCCCAGGCAACATGGAAGACCCACTTAAAAGGAAACTACTGTTATAATAAATGAAGCAACGCATGATGCACACTAAAATTACTCAGAATAGTGAATATGTACAATTAAGTACTATATTTTGTTCATTTTTGCAGTTTCAGAAAAGTTTCTATGATTGTGAGTAGTTTATGACGGGGAACACATATTTTGAAGACCATGTAGATTAAATATTATGATTTTTTCTTTGTCTACAAATTGTTCCCTTATCAATTATTTAATTGCATATGCTAGTTGATTAATTATTTCCTTTTTTAGAGAGGTTGATCATTTGAAATTTGTACTCAACTTTCAAAAAAAAAGTCCTTGACGTAAAAAACTCATAGATTGCCATTCATCGTTACTTCCCACTTATTACATTTAATGACTTCAAACATCCACAAAATACCAATGTCAAGTTGTCAACTATGTGGTTATGGGAGGATATTTCATGGACTACTCAACACATGATTTGTCTATCCGGATTGTTTGGCATGCTGATGATAGTCTCTTCTTTATGGAGGTTGGGCTACATGAGACTCGAAGGTTGTTGATTTTGGTGGTTTTTCTAGACCAAATATTAATAAGGAGAAAAAGCTTTTGGCCTTTAGTATGGATGGGATGATGGCTTTTGTGTGTAGCGCAGTGTCATGTACACCTAGATGTGGTTTGCCTAGTACTTAGGGTTAACAGACTTGGGTCTCTCTTGTGGAAAAGTTGGGATTGAAATTGGCTGGTTGGAAGTGAAGGTATGGTGGTATAGTGACGTTGTCTTGTTTTATAAATATTGCGGTTGGTATACAAAAATAGAGAGGCAGGATGGTATCATGAGAAGGTTTTTTGGGCCAACTTGGACCTAGAGGGTAGGAGGGTTTTGCTTTGGTTGCTTGGAGTTTGGTGTCCATGCACGTAGAGGAGGGGGAAGGGGTCTGAGAGTGTTCCAACTCAAAGGGATGGATAAGGCATGTTTTTATGGGGTTGCCACTAGCCTTGATTTTTCGTTATGTGCAGTGAAAAGCGAGCGCCTTCGAGCTTTCGATGGGGAATTTGATTATTCTTGATGCAACAACTTTTCGATGGGGCTATTGTCTTCTTGTCTCTGTTCTCCGATCAATAGTCACATTAACATATGAATATGATGATGAATTGGAGCGTGTGAAGGCCCTTCCGTTGAATGCTGGGAGAAGGGGAGGTCACAATCAAAAAGGTATATAGAGTGCTTTGGATGTTGTATTCACAGTATGACGGGAATATGAACATGGACTGCAGCCTAATATGGAGATCATGGAATGATTTGAGAGCGAAGATATTGATGTGCTTGCTGCAAAGGTCTAGAATCAATGCAAGAGAATTCAGGGTGGTTCATGCCTGAAACCGACGTTAAGTGTGTGTTGTATGGGGGTCTATATGATATTGACTATCTTTTCCTCTCTTGTTAATGCACCTAGGATATATGGGCGAGATCTGGTCCTGGATGAGTAGATATGTCGAATGTGGAGAGTTTCTAGAGAAGCCTCAGTGACATGGTGTTCCGATGCAGATGCATGAACATGAGCTGATTTTTCTGCTTTTATTTTACCTTTTGTTTCATATAGAATGCCTTGGACTTTTTGGAGGAGCATTTAGGTAAAATAATTGTTATATGTCAAGCAAAACATCCATGGGAATACTAGTTGGCTTTTATGTAAATCCAATTATTCTAGAACAAATAGAGTTCAGGGTATCCAACCCCACATCATTTGCCTGGTGGTAGTGTAGCGTGCCTACCACCGAAAAGACAAGGGCTCAAATCCCCTCTTGTAAGGTTGCGTTAGATAGCCAACCACCAACGTAAAAAATGGTTGGATGTTTCAACATGGATTTTAGTAAGAATTCATGTAGCCGACCCTACTTAACGTGGGAGAAGGTTTTTTCATTTTTAAAGAAAGTTTAGGGTGAGCGTCTTCCCTATGCGATTACCCTCCACATTCCTTAAAAAACAAATCTCAGTTACCTGAATGTTGGATGCAATTGTTTCTCCATGATTGGTCTAGTAGACAAATCATGCATGCCATGAAGAAAAGCATGTGAGATGGGCATGCAATGTTGGAAGCCTGGAATTGCCCGGGATTTTGGGCTGAACATCCTTTCAATAATGGAAGACGTAGAAAAGAAGGGCATAGAAAAGGATAGGGGAATACGACAATATTTCCTTTATTTTTTTCTTTTCATTGTGACCTAAGTGTTCAAGAAATCAATCGCATGAACTGCATATGCAGCCGTATATGTTCATGTGGTCTGAAGATCACACTGATTTCCTGAATCGGTCCATCTTGTGCTCCTCCGCACATGCCCTGATTATGCGTCTGATTTCCTGCTGCTGCTTGCCTGCGTTGCTCCACTTCCTATATAGATAAGCATTTCATTGGGGTTTCTCTTGGGTTCCCAATTACCGTTGGATGACCTCCGTCACCTCTTGTGATCGGTAGTCCCATAACTTATATCATTCGTTCATATTTTTTATGTATCTAAAGTAGTACTTCAGTTATAATCCTGTAACTTCTTGAATAAATGCATTGAAACTATATGCATTGAAACATAAATCATAAAAAATGTTGGAACAATAATTAATTGATATATACTAAAATTTAAATTGTAAGCATAAATTGAAATTATTATTGTTGGATATGCATATAATCTCATATCTAATATTACAATCAATAGTTGGCGGATATGTACTTCTTGAATGTACAAGTAAAGAAATAGTTTGTGTACTTCAATAGTTACGTGATATCTATTAATAGTTCATGGATGTACATTAAAGTAAAGAAAAAGCTTTTGTGTTTATTGTTCTTACGAGAAATTTGCATTAGCTGTAGTATTTTTTATATTTATTTATTCTTAAATTAAAAATTAGGAACCCACATATATCTTGCATATGCCTTCTCATGCCTCTTAGTCCTATTCGGTGACCTGTTGGAATGCATAAGCATACCATTTTCCTGAATCTTGACCTATATATATATTGTTCTTCAAATTTATTTTATTATCGAAGAATTATTCCATAGCCAGCCCCGCTTAGGTTTGGAAAATGTTTGGTTTTTGTTGTATTGCATTTTAATATTGTTGTTTTTATTTCAGAAACCTATAATTCCTGCTAGTTTGTACAGAGATATACGTGATTCTCAACTTATGGGACTAAGTGGATATACGAGAGCGGTAGGCTTCTCTGCCACTTATTATCTATAAAATTTAGTTAATGTGTCTTCTGGCTTTGTTAGTACCTACCTTTCGATTTATTTGCCTTCCATAAAATGGCTCTAACCTTTCCTCAAATGTTCAACAGGGTCTCCCTGTGTTTGCTATCGGTGCCGGATTCAGCACATTTGATAAAGCATCAGTAAGGGCTCTTTGCTTCTTTCCATCATTTATCGGCTTCTGTGAAGACAATATCATCACCATCATTTTCTCAAAGTGCCATGCATTGATCAACGAGAACACATTTACAGGAGATCCTTTCTCAGATTCTTTTGTAGGAGATTCTTCTCCAAAAAAGATAAAAAAGGAGATCTGCTTCCACTTGGGAAACAAGAGAAACTCAGTTTTTGCCTGAGAATTCTTTAAAGCTCTGATCTGGTTGTTCACATCATCTATAAAAGTGCTGTTGTTATTACCAATAAATTATATAATTTTGTACGTGGAGGCTGCTATTTATTACCATTACTTAAATCATAGTAATTTTGTATGTGGGGTATATTTTTAATCGGTCGATTTCCTGCATCATTTTTCCTGCCCATTGGAAAGGATGAAGGTGCTTACCATGTGTAATATGATGCTCCTTACGTAACAGACTGTTCCATAGTCTGGTTTTCCAAGCAAAAAAAAGATCGTCGTCACTTCATGCCAATTTGCCATGTAAAATTTGATAGAGTATTGTAGTAGTTTCAACTTGTCATTACGTTTTTTGTACTTTGATCTTCAGGCTTATCACTTATGGAAGTCCACTAGCTGCTATTATCTTTTACTTTTTGAAAGGAACTAGCAGCAAGTATCCGAGTTGTCTAAATTTTGCCATGTAATATGTTGTTTCAGGTTCACTACTATGTGCAATCACATATTCAGTTTAATGAATATCGAGACCGAGTTATTATGGTGAGTAGTATAAATTTGCAAGCATTTGGAGACAAGGAATATTAATTCCATGCATTTGGATACATTTTCCCTTTCATTGCCTCATCACCATCTTTTGTGCAGCCTGCTGCCACCAAGAGGCAAGGGCGATATATCGGTACATGTGTGAAGATTCTTGACATGAGTGGTCTAAAATTAGCAGCCTTGAGCCAAATTAAGGTCTGAAAAAAAGTTTTTTCCATGCTTCCAGTTGTGGAATCCTTTTATTCGTCATGTAAAAATAGTTTCTGCAATTTTCCATCGGACTATCTCTTATCTGTGAAGTTAAAATTTCCTTTTTTTTCTCGTAATTTCAAGATGGATGTTACAGAGTTGATGCGGTTTATTTGCAATTTTTTCATCATTTATGAGTTCAAAGTCATCAAATCCATGTAGCTGACATCGTTTATTGTAAGAAAGACTTGGTTTTGGTGGTGGTATGTAATCAGTGCCAAAAAAACATACTAAATGATTTCGGCAAACATAAAGGTAAAGAAACATATTTGGACAATGATGACCCCACAAAAACATGATAAAAGCTTCTAATTTCATGTTAGCTAACATCAATCTTAATTATTTACTGAATCATATTAGGATTTTAAGGACTGTATTAATGAGAAATCACCTCAAGGGTAGAGGGACATGTCCCATCTTGTTGGATAACTTGGATGGCTAAATAACTGAAGTACATCTGATGGCTAAGGTGCAAGCTGATTAAAAATGTCTTACATTTCTACTTATTCGTGCCTCCATACTTGTTCTCGAAATAGCTCTGTTATAAAAAAACAACGCAGCACACAAACACGTGCACAAATTTACTGACACAAATTTACACACTCATGTGGATGCCCACACCCAAGTCCACGTGCACACACATCTCCCTTCTGTGCTTTGATGACTTATATTCCACAAGTTTTTGTATTGAAAAATTAAAGTGGTTTTTTACATCATGAACCCTATAAACTTTCCAATTACCCGCTCACTCCTGTCTTCTTCATAATTATCCCAGAAACCATATAAACTTGCTCCGTTGAACACCATATTCCCTATGGTCAATTTAACTCTTCTTGAGTTAATTTGATGAGTTAAAGTTGAGTTAATCAAACCATAACAAAATCCAAGGGTGAATTTTCCTCCCCCCCTCTCCTTCTCATCTTCCCCTTCTTCCTCCTATCCTCTCTCCTAGAAAATCCAACTCTAGCACCATCAAAAGACAACCTGAAAAGGAGCATGAGATGAACTCCTAACTATATGTCGCCACCTTGAGGACAATGCCTCCAACAAGCTCTAGGGCAAGGTGCATTTCTCGAGGGATTTATTAGCTTCCACCTTCTTGTGCTCCTTATCCTCCACGTCGTACTTGTTGGCTTCACGTACCATCTTCAGATATCCTCTTTGCTCCACATGCTCGTGTCAATGGTGTTGGTGATCTTGTTTTTTTGTCTCGTGACACGTTTAAGATATCGTTAGCGCCAATGTCAAAGTAAATTGTGATACGGGGAACACCCCTTGGTGAAAGTGGGTTATCAGAGAGTTCAAACTTGCTGAGAAAGTTATTATCCTTGATCCTAGTCATCTCGCCCTCGATTATCTGTATCAAGACGTCATGTTGGTTGTCTGAGTACGTGGAGAAGACCTGCTCCTTCATCGGAATGGTCGTGTTCCTTGGATAAGGACGATCACGACACTACAAGCTATTTTGAGACTGAGAGACAAGGGGATGACGTAAGGTCTTGCAACTTGTCGTTGCCCTTACCACTCAGTATGGCGGCACCATAAGCGATGGCCTTTTAGGGTTGGTGCTCTTACAAAGCTCCTTTTTGTTGAAAAAGTTCTGCAAGAGCTACTAGACCTTGGGGATTGTCGTGGAGCCACCCACCATCATGAACCCATGGATGTTGCCCTTGTCCATCTTGGCATCCCTGAACCACTTCTCCACCGGGCCTATGCACTTCCTAAACAAGTCTGTTTTTAGCTCCGCGAACATCGCACACATGATGAAGGACATGTATGATAGGACTTTATCTTGTGTAAGGACCATGTCTAGGAAGACTGACTATTTTGACATCAACATTGGTTTATATCAAGGTTCAGCTTTGAGTCCATTTCTTTTTACTTTGATTATGGACGAGTTGACAAGTCACATTCAGGATGAGTTACCTCAGTGTATATTATTTGCCGATGATATTGTGTTGATTGACGAGACTAGAGATGGAGTAAATGAGAAGCTTGAGTTCTGGAGACATACATTGGAGACTAAAGAATTTCATATAAGTAGGGCTAAGACGGAATAAATGGAATGCACCTTTGATGGAATCAATGGTGAAGGAATCGATGTGAAGATTGGTGACGATAAAATTCGTAAGAGAGATTCTTTTAGATATCTAGGATCTATTTTGCAACATGATGGGGAAATTGATGGAGATGTTACTAATAGAATAAATGCAGGCTGGCTAAAGTGGAGAGAAGCCTATACTATTCTCTACGATAAGAAAATTCCTTTAAAAATTAAAGGAAAGTTTTACAAAGCAGCCTTGAGACCTGCTATTGAATGTTGGCCTATGAACCATAGACATGTGCAGAGGATGGTTGTAGCATAAATGAAAATGTTAAGGTGGATGTGTGGACACACACGTAAAGATCGGATTCGGAATGATGCAATTAGAAAGAAAGTTGGTGTCGCTCCGATCGAGGATAAGATGCGAGAAAACCGCTTAAGATGGTTTGGTCATTTGCAAAGAAGATCAACTGATGCATCAGAATGTAAGCTGACCTTCGAACATCTCAATGGCCGTTTGAATGGTGGAAGAGAGTGTTCTCTTGGCTCTCTTGCAAGTCATCGACATCATCCTTAGAGCTTGGGGATTGTTCATGATGTCCTTTTCTCTTGAGCTCTTGAATGGATTAGTTACCATCCAATTGTCGAAATCCTCGCCCTAGAGATGGGGAGCCATAGTGGCGTTCACGAGGGGGCTTGACTGCAGCTGGCGGAACATAGAGTACACGTGATTGGAGTGGCACTGAGTATGTTTTCATTGTCTCCTTGACGGACACGCTAAATACGTGCCGATGAGGTGGGGTAGGGAGGGGAAGAGGAAAAGGCATGGTGTGGGTTTGCAATTTTAATAAACAAGAAGAACAAATTTAACATATTTTTAATGCAATATTTTAATTTATTAGTCAAATAGATGGGAGTTAACCACATGGATTGTGATGTAAGAGTTAGTAAGTTTGCAATGGTTTTGGAATAATTATGAAGAACACATGGGTGATTGGGTAATTGATTAAATTTATAGGGTTTGTGGTGTAAAAGTCACAAAGCTATAGGCAATTTACCAAGTTAACAATTTGTAGTTTATAATTTTATTGGGTTACTAAATTTCAAATCATACATATTCATATTTGTGCACCATCCATTTTATTAAAATTTTTACCTCGTTTTTTAAAATATTGTATTTCAAGTGTTGGCTAAAGTGGAGAGGAGCCTCTACTATTCTCTGTGATAAGAAAATTCTTTTAAAAATCAAAGGAAAGTTTTACAAAGCAGTCGTGAGACCTGCTATGCTCTATGGATCTGAATGTTGGTCTGTGAACCATAGACATGTGCAGAGAATGACAGTAGCAGAAATGAAAATGCTAAGGTGGATGTGTGAACACACACACACGTAAAAATCGGATTCGGAATGATGCAATCAGAAAGAAAGTTGGTGTGGCTCAGATCGATGATAAGATGCGAGAAAATCGCTTTAGGTGGTTTGGCCATTTGCAAAAGAGGTCAGCTAATGCATCGGTGAGGAGATGCGAGTTTTGGGATGTTGAGCTGGCTAAGAGAGAGCGAGGAAGGCCCAAGAAGTGTTGGAAAGATACTACACAAAGGGATCTTAGTTTTTTGGATCTAAGCCCGAGAATGAACCAAGATAGATCTGAATGGAGGCAAAGAATCCATGTAGCCGACCCTACTTAATGTGGAAAAATGCTTTGTTGTTGTTGATTGTATTTCAAGTGTTGTAGATGCCATTCTTGATTTTTCATTTTCCATTTTTGATTTTGTATTCCTTGTTTCCTTTTATATCATACTAATTTGATTACTAGTTATATGGCTAATTTTTAGATGATATATATGGCTACTTTTTAGTTTATGACGGCTATGTATAATTTGTGTTTCACATGGCATTTTCTACTTGTCTTTTACTGCAAAAATATGTTAGTATGTGATCAGAAATTTCGCTGTGTTCATATATACCCTCCCAATAACGTTCCTTGTGTTACCTGAACCCCATGATGATTATCTTTATTATTACATTATTTACACTGCCTTTTCTTGTTATTGTATTTTTTTATTTTGAGTGGTAGAATAATAGTGATATCTGAGTTTCGTCATGTATTTTTTTAGTGAGTTTGTATATAAAATTTTGCATTCCTGACCACTTATATTCTGAGTGACCATTATTAGTTCCTAGCCACCATTATAGATATCAGTTCTTTTTTAGTGTGCTTTAACAATGTCTGGCTTTTATATTCCAACATCAAATTGAGGCTGTTGATATTACTTTTATATTTTTGGACTATCATTTAGCACACTTTCATGTATAGATTATATGTTTAGGATATTAGATGCTTCACTGATATATGCATCACGGATCATGTAGGATATCAGTTATGTTTTACTATATGCTCATCTGCTGTCAATTCCCAAATGTTCATTCAAAAATTTGTATGTACAAACATCCGTAACCTTTGGCACTTCACATTGCTTCTATTGGATCATTCCTTTTTTGTATTATTAATTTTTATAGTATATGTGGGTTACATATCTCATTACTCTAACTTTAATTTTCAATCAACCGTTACTCATCTTAATGCTGAACGCTTGAATTTGGCCAGGCCCCCTACATGATTTCCAAACTATCTTTACATTTATTTTGGTAGCCACACCCTATACATGATTTCTTATCTTCTATCTAATTTCGGCTTGTTTTGTGATAATCCAATTAAACAAATAAACCACGCAAAAACACAAGGAGTTATGTGGAAAACCCTTCTCAATGGAAGGGAAAAACTTCAGGTTGGATGCCTTATCGATCATAGGAGGTAGTTAGGGTTATATTTTTTCTTTTTTAACATGTGGAAAACGAGGGATGCATTAATTATCTAATCCGACGGGGATAATGGATCCTCAATCATGATCCCTTCCTTATTTTGTATCACATAAACAAATCAACATCTACCTAAAGTTGGTTATAGAAATTGTGGATGCTCAACTTGCCCCAAAATTTTCAGAATTGATTGTAGGAAGTTCGTTGGGGAAGACATTAGCAATTTGTTGTTCAATTTTTATATATGGTAGCATATGTTCCTTTAAATCGATAGTCTCTTTTATGAAGTGTCGATCGATCTCAATGTACATGGTTCCATCATGGAAAATTGAGTTATCTTGTATTTCCGCATGTTGTCATGATTATCTCATTTACAACTCAAGATTTATTTCGATGACTGTCTGGATGATCAGACGCCACATCATCATTGTAATTCCTATCATGAAATCATATACTCTGTTTCAACGCTAGTTCTTGTACGCATTGCTCTCTTTTTCATCCAAATTACAAGATTGCTACTCATATACATGCATATGCACACACACATATGAGGACGGGGAGGCTGCTCCATGGAGCAGCTAAGTTGGCTGCTCCACGGAGCATTTTCCCCAATTTGTTTTATTTTTTTGCAAAATTTCACCACGTATTTTCATCACTATATCCCTCTAATATGTCATTCCAATTTCGTCAAAAACAGAGACTCATATGCCCTCCATCCAGAACAGGTCGATTACAACAAATTTAAGACCGTTAAAATTACATGTTCTAGATGGAGGGCATATGCGTCTCTGTTTTTGACGAAATCGAAATGACATATTAGAGGGATATAGTGATGAAAAGACATGGTGGAATTTCGTAAAAACTAGGGGAAAATGCTCCGTGGAACATCCAACTTAGTTGCTCCATGGAGCAGCTTCCTTTTATACACACACACATACACACACATAATCCAATACATGATCTTCTAGTTCGGGCACACACCGTCAAATCGTTATTTTTGCAACCTTCAATTTGGAGCTTTGCATCCTTGGTGAAAATATGATCTTTCATGAGATTCTTATTGAATTAGCATAGGATATGCCCTACAACTTTCATGTGCACATCCCCATCATTGTCCACATAAGTAATGTTAACTCTAGCCATAATGAGGTAGATCAACTTTCTCACATACATCTGGTCATGGCCTGTGGAGCCTTCAATGCAATAATAGGTTTACAACCCACCTTTTCAATTTTCTTTAACGTCCATGCATTTTCTCTGACAAGGAACAAGGCCTTCATTCGACTTTGCTATCTTAATGTCCAGAAAGTATTTTGGATTGTTAAGATCCTTCAAGTCAAAACTCCGCAGCAATCGTCTAATTTAGTTGTGCAACTTCTACTTGATTATCCCCTTCTGATGATCATGTCATCCATTTAGCAAGAAGAGCCATTGTGCTTACGTTTTTCTTGGCAAAGAGATATGATCCTCATTGCCTTGAAGGTAACCCATTTTGATCATCACCACTATAAGCTTCAACTCATATAATGTCATCTTTAATTTGCAACATATTTCCATCTTCACAGGGCCAGGTGTCATGCATGTACACTTCCTTTTGAAGATCTTCATTCAAGAAGGCATTCTTCATGTCCATATGGTCGAGCTTCTAGTCTTGGAGTACAATTGAAGATAGAACAACATGCACTGTATTAATTTTTTCCAATAGAGCCAAACATATCCAAATAATCAATAGCCAACGAGTCGAGTCCTTTTACTGTTGTACATGTGTATTTGGTGGTGTAAACCTACATTGGATCAATCAAATGCGCTCTATACATCAATGATTTTTTATTTGGAGTTTTTGACTAGTACATCATCTCCTCCACAGTATTAACCCACCTAGGAACATCGTCCTCAGTAACATTCTTGGAAATCACAAATGGAATAAAATAGTTACAGTGCATGTATACTTATATTGTTGCGAAACACGTGAGCATGCATAAACAAGATCAATCACGCAAGCACGGAGACATATGGATTTATAAGGTTCACCCATAATTGGGTTATGTCCTTGTGCGACGGCGATCGATTTTCACTGTGGAGAATGAAGAATAGAGAGGGGGTGCATACGATGGTAGGAGGGGGTTCATACACGATGGTAGGATGGGGTGCATACGTCGGTTCTTCAACCTGGGTTTGATGGTTAGAATTCAAGGTATATCAACATATACCCTCAACATTTGTCAAGAACATGAAGCGCTTCCACAAGGATGCTTAATCCTTGATTGGATATGCTCTAATACCATGTAAGAATCCAATTAATCCATGAAGAATGTAACAATTTACTTGGAAAATCCTTAACACTTACTGGCGGTTAGGCTATTTCACTTTATTTGGAAAAAGAAAGGACAAGTTATAATATATATATATATATATATATATATATATATAGTCCCACAAGGTCATTGGATCCTTACCCATGTCCCATTAAACAACGTAACACATAACAACTCAATAGTCTTGATAACTTTCTATCTATTGAAATAAAAGGTTCGGAGTTTTTAGGAAATCTTTTACACTGATTCCAAGTATTAAACTTTTAGTGTGCATTTATACCTGGGCCGCCCGCTTCTGGATGGGTGTGGTTATGGCGGCGGAAATGGCTGCCGAATGGGAGCGAAGAGGGACCACGGGCTTTCTTTGGAAGGTTGATTTCTCGAAGGCTTATGACAACGTGTGTTGGAGGTTCATTTGGGCTTCTTTTGTGCGGAGAGGCTTCTCGGATATCTGGATCGACTGGATGAAGAGGTGCATCACTACCACTTCGCTTTCGGTTCTGGTGAATGGGAAACAAGAAGGTGGCTTCTTCCAGCCACAGAGATGGGTGCGGCAAGGGTGTCCGCTGGCCCCTTTGTTGTTTGTCCTGACAACAGATGCTTTGGCGGCTATGGCCAGGGTGGCGGAGGAGGGGGGTTTCTTCAGAGGTTACTCCGGGGATGGTCTCTCCGTGCCTCTCCTGCAGTATGCGGATGATACCTTATTCTTCGTGGAGGATGGGGTGGAGTGCATGACGGTGAAGGCGGTGATTGATATCTTTGGAGATCTCTAAATCGGCGTTTGTGCCCTTTAACATGTCGGTTGCTGACTCGGCGGCTTGCAGTGGTTCTTGGTACGCCACTCAAGTCCCTGCCTATCACCTACTTGGGTCTGCCTCTTCTGACGGGGAGGTTGCGTCAGGTCGACTGGTCGCCTCTGGTGGAGAAAATGGAGAAGAAGCTTTCTGGTTGGAAGGCGACTTTCTTGTCTAAGGACGGGCGCCTGGTTTTGACCAGGGTCGTTCTCTCTGCCATTCCGGTCTTCTTCATGTCTACGAGGGCCTTGCCTGCGGGCGTTCGGTCCAAGCTGGAGTCTCTGATGCGTCGTTTTTTCTGGTCATCTTCGCATGGGGATAGAGACCTAGCTTTGGTTGATTTGTCATCGGTTTCTACAACCGACCAGAGAGGGTGGCATGGGTATTCTGAAGCTGGGGGCTATGAATAAGGCGTTGCTGGCGAAATGGGTACTAAAGATTTGGGGTCCTAGATCAGATCTGTGCTCCACTCTGATCAGGTCGATCTACGGTGTTTCCTCCAGCCTGTCGGTCCAAGCGGTAGGAGGGGGATCAACAACTACGTTCTGGAGGGGCGTGTGCTCGGTCTTGTCGGATCTGTCGGGTCATTTGCACCCTTTGCTCGGGGATGGGCGTAGCTTTCGCTTCTGGAGAGACAATTGGACGGACGGTGGTGCTCTCAGTGATATTTATCCGAGATTATTTGCGTTGGCTTCAGATAAGGATGTCGGTGTGGCACATGTGTGGGCGAACGGTTCATGGTCACCTGTGACCTACCTTTGTGGTTGAACTGTCAGATCAGAGAGCGGAAGATTTTTTGAGTCTGTCTGATCGGTTGTCCAACCGGGCGGGTCCAACGGAGGGGCGTGACTCTTGGGATTGGCGTGATGGCTCCTTCTCGGTGCGGAAGGCTTATGGGACGTTGGTGGCCCAGCCTTCCAAATTTCCAATGTGGACACCCTGGTCTCGAGGGACTGTGCTATGATCTGGTCTTGGAAGATCCCATCTAGGATAAAGGTTTTTCTGTGGCTTCTGAGAAGGGAGCGAGTGTTGACGGCTGCTAGAAGAGCAAGGCTCTTCCTGGGCGTCGTGGACTTGTGCATTAGGTGTGGTGAATTGCCGGAAGATGTGGATCATTTATTTTTTGAATGTCCTGGGTCGGTTGAAGTTGGCAAAGGGCGGCGATCACTGGCCTTGATTGGAGTAACAAGGACAACTTCTGGGACTCTTGCAGGAGGTGGGCATGCTTAGAGAATGGGAGGTTGAAGATTTGTGCGATGATCTGGTGCCTCTGGTTGGCCAGAAACAATGTGATTTTTGAGGGGTCGAGATTCTATTCCGAAAATGTACTTGGGCATGCCGGAGCCCTCCTTGAATCCTGGCGGGTGTAATTAATAAGTTTATCGTTAATATATTTTTTGGATGGTCCTCTTAAGGAGGCCCATCCCCCACCGTTTCTTAAAAAAAAAACTTAGTCAGGGTTCCATGGTATCCATTCTTTCCTATACTTGTTAATTATCATTGAACTGAATATCGTGAGATATATTGGCTTTCCTCGGGTTTGTGTCCAACATATTTTTCTCTCCCTATGCAGTTACTGACCATTATATCCACTGTTGATGATCTCAATTATCCCGAGAAGACAGAAACTTACTATATTGTTAATGCTCCCTACATATTTTCAGCCTGTTGGAAGGTGAATATCTCGTTATTTATCTCGCTTGAGGGAACACTTAGCTTGTTCTGCCACATCTCACCCTCAACTTTTGGTTTGAAAAATGGCAGGTAGTAAAACCTCTTCTGCAGGAAAGAACAAAAAAGAAAATCCAACCACTACAAGGTTGCGGCCGTGATGAGTTGTTGAAAGTAAGTTTAATTTCTATAGTGTTATTTGATATTTCAGAAGTAGATCGTTCCGTTGCCTGGGCTCACTAGGTGTTATTTTAATATGAACTGTTTTTTCATCTTCTATTTGTTCTGATGTTCCTCTCTGTTGACAGATAATGGACTATTCAGCCCTTCCTCATTTCTGTCGGAGGGAGGGATCCGGGTCGTCACGCCATTCGAGCCCTGAAAATGACGATTGCTATTCACTGGATCATCCCTTCCACCAACAGCTCTACAATTACATCAAAGAACAAGCAAGAGTCGACGGACTACCCATGCCCATCAAGCAAGGCTCTTTCCATGTTGATGTCCCCGAGCCAGATCCCGAAGGAAAGGCAATTGTTCAGACAATACAATCTGAGCTCCACAAACTGGAAGACCAGAATGGCAAGAATGGCATCTTCCGTTCGATGAACGGCCTTGCAATCCACAATGATTAGAACCTGTAGACAGAGCGGGGCATCACGACAAGCAAATCAATGCTTGCTATCATGATCAAATGGGAAAAAGCTGCTGCAATTTCTTAATGCAGGTTCCCACAGAAAAGTTAATTTCTAACATATAATTTCTGGTTGTGGGAGCGAATGCTTTCGACATGGCTGGTAGGGAGAGCTTGGCTGAGATTCACTTGTTTATTTTGTAATGATGGGTGGGAAATTATACACCACCCAAGCCTTAGCACCTCTTGATGATCATATATGTGATAAGTCTCCTTTTTTTTGTTTCCTCTATCTTGTCGATCTGTTCAGTATATATATGACAATGAGATCTGTGTAAGATGAAATAAGTTTCTCATCTTATGAGAGTTAAAACAATATGAAATAACTCACGTTGCCGATCCCATCAAATTGCATCTTTAAGATTTGCAGCTGCAATCTGCAAACTGTGAAGTCTAATTATATGATCATTCACATATCTAAGTTCCAGTGGAAAACATTTTCTTGTTTTTTGCTGTCATCAAGGTCCTATGCAAAATAATCTTTGAAATTCACATGCTTACAGAAAGAAAGTGGTGGGCTCAGCATACATCTTGTGAGAAGGACGTATGTGTAAGTGGTTGCATGCCTATATAAATGCCCCAAATGGGATAGGAAAACATATGTCAATTAGTTTGTCACAGGTGGGGAGTACTCTATCCTTCCCTCTCTTCCTATCTAATCAAAAGTATGCCTTCATGCGGTACCAGAGCTAGTTTTTGATCTTGGAACATGTGAGTTAGGGTATGTGTTGAGATGCGCCTTGAAAACTCAACCTGAGTAGGATCTAATGCATTTGGTAAATACTTATTGGTTGTCCTCATTATGGTGTCGGGGGCGGAGCCTCCATGGTATGGCCGCTAAGACCAAACCCCAATCAAAGTTTAGTTTAGAAGGGTGGAATTCATTGTAGAACAATCAACTTGACGTGCCGTATCTCTTTTCTTTTCCTCCTTACATATTTCACAACATGCTTTGAGCTTTCTCAACATCATTGTCGCGTAGTAATGAAAGATATAGCATCACTAATTTCTTTGACTCGTTCTCGGGAGTTGCGTCCTGTTGAAAGAGAGCATGGCAATTGCTAAGACTTTTCTGCTAGTTGGTTGCTTTGAGTTCATGGACGGTACAACCTAGTCTTATATTACTATCTCAGCTCACTTTAAATAGAGAAGCCTATCAAATCTAGTATGGTCAGCTCACTACTATATATCAAACGTCTCATCAAGACTTTGAACATGAGCTTGGGTCCCATTTTCTTACTTCCATGATATTCAATCCTCCCTTAAGGTGATTGATAACCATGGTTCACGATTGACTAAGGTGGAATAAATAAAGTGTCGTTGTCCTCAATCAATCAAACTAGTCACAAGAAAATTAAACCGCTCAAAGATAAATCAATTGAATGTAAGCGTCTTCGCTATTTTATTTACCTGGTATAGCGACCAGGGTCGAACACAAGGAGCACGATTTAAAAACTAAGTAGTCTGATTTCAGAACACAAAATATTTTCAGTGGTTTTTAATTTTTCAAATTTTTAATTTTCAAATAGAGGCGGCAAGCACAACAAATGAAAGATACACACAACACTCTTTTTGTATTTTTCCAAGCTGCCAAAAATGCTCAGAAAAATATAATAAAAATATTTTTGGGTTTTATAGGTTTTATATTATTTTTAATAATTTTTTGGGGGTTTTCAGATGTTTTTGTGAATTTCTAAAAATCAAATAGTGATAAAAATACTAAATAGTATACAACCAGGAGCAATTTGCAAGTTAAAAATACTTAAAATGCCCAAAACCCCTGGATGGTATTTTTATGATAAAATATAAGTAAAAATCTAAAAATAAAAACTGAAAACACTATTTTTTGTTTTTTTTAATTTTATATATTTTTATGTGATTTTAAGTATTTTGCACTTATTAGGGTTTTATAAGGATTTTTCAAACAAAAAAGGTGTTGGAGATAAAACACAACAAAACACAACTGTAGAAAATTTTGTGGAATTTTAAATTAATTTTTCAAAATTTTCTATAATTTTTCTAAGATAAATAGATCACTTTTTAGGGGTTTTTGAATTTTTTAATAATATAAAATACAAAGAAATTAGCTAGCCAAAATTACTACCAAAATAACATGCAAACAGGAGTCACATTGAATTTTTATGTAATTTTTAAAAGTCAATTTCCTATTTATTATAATGAATAACAGATGAGAAGTTAAAATCAATTTATAGGGACCCAAATGCAATTCTTTTAAGTTCTAAGTCCAAAGAATAACATTCAATAAAACCTCAGAAGTCCAAAAATGCAATTTATCCAGTAAAGGCACGCGCAACACGTGATCCAAGCAGTTAGGGGCATAAATGCAAATATTTAAAACTTGATATTCATTTCGTAACAGCTAAAAGATTCATGACAAAAGTTGCAAATATCCCAGCATAACATGTGGGGACACACGTGACTCAGACTCGACTGGACTGAAATGCAAATATAAAAACGAGTGGGTCCAAACTGCAAATGTTTTAACTACACATTTTATTTACTAGACTAAAGCGAAATAAGAAAACATGTAAGGATAACAAAGAAATATACCCCGAGGGCACGTGAGGCACGCATGGGGGGCTCTGATGGTTCTGATGGTTTTCCGCAAAAGAATCTGATGGCTCAGAGATGGTCAGGGACGTGCGGTCAGATCTGCTGCGTCATACCTGATCTAACGATCTGCAAGGCTTCTTGTCAGGCGACTCAGATGAGGGGCCCAGAAATGATCTGAGCGTCAGGATAGGGCGCTAACAGAAGGCTCGGATCAAATATGGGATGAGACTCCAGATCGAATGACGACGAAGGTGGCTGGAAGAACAGGTGTCCGACGAACTTCGTCTGAGCGTGGAGGATGATCCACAGCTCCGATGAACCTACTGAGGAGTCCAGCACGATTGTGGGAGTACTTCGCATCGAGTGGGCAACTCTGATGGGAAGATGATCGGTCAGATGAACGAGACGGTGGTTCTCCGCCTGCAGCTGCTCCCCTGAGCAGTTGGGGCTCTAAATGATCCTCCCTGCACGTCTTGAACCTACAGGTGTATTCTCGGCTCGAAGAACAAGCTTCGACCACGTTTATTTTGCAACATAAAGAAGGCAAGCAGTGGTGGATGAGGGGTCGACTTCCGACGATTGTGGAGGAGGGAAGTCAGGCCTTAATCTCAGCCTAAAGACCAAGTCTAAGGGGGTCAGGTTGCGTTAGGATATGGATGATGATTCGGGGAGTCGATTCGTACAGAGGAAGGTACGTGACGAAGCTCCAGACCCGGTGGTCGAAGCTGGTGAACAAGCGATGGCGGAAATGGAGAGATCGAAGTGAGATGGAAAATGCGGGAAAAATAAGCGAGATCTGAAGGTGCTGACGAACTCAGGGACTCTAGGCGAGGTGCACGGAGTGGTCGTGGCCTCAATCTTACTGCGGAGGGCATAATAGGCTTCATGCGGCAGAGCTCCAACCGCGTTGTGAGCTGTGAGCCTCCAAGAGTCTCCTACGGTTCCAAAGCTACCCTCAGGGTGGTTGTCACACATCTGAAGGTGGCTAGGGAGCAATGATGGTGCAATGGACGAGATAAGGAGACGGAGAAGCGGAAGAGAGTATATATAGGCATACCTCATGGTCTGGAAAGATCGATCAATGGGGCGAAACCCTAGATAGATCTGATCCTTCCTAGGGATCCGCGAGGATCGCAGATCCTAGGAGAGGAATCGAGCGCTGAAAGCGAGGCAAAAGGAGGTCGGGTTCGATCTAGAAAAATCCGAGAAAATGCTCCGACGAGCTGGAATAGGGTCGACCAGGCTAAGGGGAGAGGTTGACCAGTGGTCAACAATCCTACGTGGACCAATTAGGAATAGGAATTTACAAAATAAAGGGAAGTAAAAAATAGTAAATGAATTTAAAAAATTGAGTGGGATTATTGGATTGATCCTTTGGTGGGAAATGTTCTTCATTTTAGAAAATGAAATCATTCCATGACTACAAACCCAAAGAAAGATGACCTCTATGAGATATACGATTTATGCCGGAAAGGTATGAAGTTGGACGGACTTCGCTTCTTGCAGGGAATCAGAGTCTTGGTGCAGAGCAGCACCATCTCTCCGTCAGTTTCTGAGGCTAGTAGAAAGTGGAAGGAAGGATCAGAAACATGAAAGAGGCGATTAGAATGGTACTTGAATCCATTTACGATCTCGGGTTTCCAGACACATCACACTTCCGCCCGGGTCGAGGCTCGGCCCTTAGACAGATCAAAGAAGAGTGGGGAACCTCTCACTGGTTTTTGGAATTCGAGGTCAGGAAGTGTTTTCACACTATCGACAAGTGAATAAAATAAAAAAATATTTATTATTTTATAAACTATTTTCTATAAATTTTAATTATTTTTATAAATTAATTTATTATGGTATATATTGTTTATTGTATTATATACATGTATACTATACCTATGTATTATGTACATGTGTTTTTATTTTATTATTTTTACAAAAATACTTTTTATTTTATATTTTATTTATTTGCATAATAATTTTAGGAGTATAAAATGATTTTTATTTGATTTTTATAAATTAATTAAGATTGCAAGATAAATAGTTATTGTATTATATGCATGTGGTTTTTGTGGATTTTATCTGTATTTTATTTTTTATTTTATGATTTTTATTTTATTTTATATTATTTACTAGGACTATATACAAGTGTTAAAAATGACAAGGTATTTATATTTTGTCAAAATAGATATAAATAATTATCTGTGCAGGTATAGGTGGTATGTACAATACATAGTGTACCCTATTTCTCTCTACTTATTTTCTTTGCGATCAGGTCAAGTCTTGACCTTCTCTTGGGGTTTGGGTCACTCTGTATTTATTCTAAATACATCCTTCTTTTTCTTTTCTCTTTATTCTTTTATTTTTGGAAAATAGGTGTTAATTATGAGATATTAATAATGACATGCACAATGTTAATTTATAGTATTTACCAGTATTTATAAATGATTTTGCTAAAAGACAGAGCTAATAAAAGAATAAAGAATGAGAATCATAGATTCATCATCCCCCTATACTTTAGCTTTGCTAGTCCCTTAGCAAACACTTATTTGAAAAAGGAGTGAAAAAGAAGAGAAGAAAAAAAAAGAACCAAAGTTGATTAGTAAACTTATCTTCATTAAATTAGAGTATGGAGCTCAGTCAGTCCCTTGGATTATTAGGTTAAGCTTGGTGTATTTTTTTATTGTGACATCTCAGATGTCTTATATTAAATGAATGAAATGGTTTGATTGTTTAAAAAAGCATACGAATTCACCTGTCGAACGATGTTCTTTATGAAGGAGAACTACGCAACATCACAATCTTGGTAGCATATAAATGAAGAAGACCCTCTCAAGTCGTGTGCATCTTAAGCAATGCCTCTTTATGCTTCATATATGTAAAGGTACATCTAATAAATGTCATCTAGATATCTTCATCTCTATTATATCTGAGTTAGAAAATATATAAGAAGAAGCCATGCATTTTTGCTGCTATGTTCGTCACCGCCCTTGTATAAACACTTTAGAGAGACCCTGGTTTACATGGAGGATGGAATCACACTAAATGCTGTAAAATCATCCCTTTTCTTGAATGAGTTAATGGACCATGAATTAATGAGCCATTCCTCAAATGATAAGAAGACTGCGATGCTTCAAGTGAGGGAAAAATACACATTATGAAAGAAGTTTGATAATTCACAAGATGAAAAGGAAAAAGTCATATCAAAATGTTTTGATTAAGCAAGGGAAAAGGGCATACGAAGGAGGAGTGTTGTATACTCCAAAATAAGGAGAAGGAACAAAAATAATATGCCAAAGAAGGTTATACAATGCAAGCAAAGCTATTTGGAATAAAATGCAGAGATGTGGCATATGTTTTGAGGGATAGTAAAACACATAAATTGAAGGATGCTTGGCTTCTCTATTCTGGTTACTCTTACCACATCACATTCAATCACAGTTTAATTCTCCACATACAAATCGTTTGATGGACGAGTCATCAT
Organism: Ottelia alismoides; assembly: GCA_037367405.1. Classification (NCBI taxonomy): domain Eukaryota; kingdom Viridiplantae; phylum Streptophyta; class Magnoliopsida; order Alismatales; family Hydrocharitaceae; genus Ottelia; species Ottelia alismoides. Next base: position 146,301 of record JAZKJV010006700.1, on the reverse strand, counting down.
ATTTATGGCTTTTAAATTATTCTTAGGTTCAACATTCACTCTTGTTTATTTCGTTAGTAGTTCGATTAAGTTTGGATTCAAAAATAAATGGATAGAACCTAAACATAAGTTTAAATCTGTTTATATAAATGAATGGAACTTAAATAAGATAGGTTCACTCAGGTTTCATTAAAAGTTTGATTAAATTTAAGAAATGAGTATGTGAAATACATATGCATGAATCTACACTGATATGTACGAAATCTTGCATTCTTATGTGATGAAACTTATAAAGATTTGGTTGATAATCAATAACTATTTAAAGTAAACCTTCTATGAAGGTTGAATGAATCAAAAAATTTGTACAAATCATAAATGAAGCTTGATTGTAGCAAAAAAAGATTATATAATATAAATTCTTGAAGGTTTACTGTTTTTACATACCGAGATCTCTTTTTGCTCGTAGTCTTTTCCCTCCGTACCAATGAGATTTTCCCACATAAATCGTTGTGTTCTCCGTGTGATCGCTCATTGATTGTTGACGTGCTTGGATCGTTCTTCAACAAACTGGCATAAGAGCATTGAATCAGTGATTCTCCACTTTGTATTGAGAGTCCCATAAAGATCTATCTTATTGACAGCTTCCTTTTTACGTTGAAACCTTGTACAACAGATCATCTTTTTTATCAGATATGGCACCCATGATGATGTCGAAGTTTAGCTCGAACTGTTTAGACTTGTGGATGTCGTCCAATTCAAAGAACCAACTCCGCTCACACCTGACTATCAAAAAGCCTAGTGTCAAATTTCGCTTATGGAAGGTCAAGATTTAGTCGATCCCCATTCAGTAGGATGTCACAGAGTTGTCCGTGACATTGACTCAAGATGAGAAGGAAGATATGGATGCAAAGGCTCGGGAAAGCATACAACTTTGTATTTTTTAGGGTTGCCATGTACTTCTGTAATGGGTTAAACTTGGTGTGTATTTTTTGTTGTGACATCTCATATATCTTATATTACATGAATGAAATGGCTTGATCGTTTCATCAAAAAAGTATACAACTTTACCTATCGAATGATGTTTTTCGTGAAGTCTTGAAAGAGAATTCTGAAATGGATATCACATTCTTGGGAGCACATACATGAAGATGACCCTCTCAAGTCGTATGCATATCAAGCAACACCTCTTTATGCTTCGTATATATGAAGGTACATCTATTAAATACCATCCAGATGTCTCCGTCTCTATTATATTCGAGTCAGAAAGTATAAAAGATGAAGACCATGCATTTTTGTTGCTATGTTCATCACTATCCTCATATAAGCACTTCAGAGAGACGATGATTTACATGGAGGATGGAATCACACTAGATGTTGTAAAATCATCCCTTCTCTTGAAGGAGTTGATTTGAGCCGTGAGTTAATGAGCCATTCCTCAAAAGATAAGAATACTAGGTCGCACCAAGTATGGGGTAAATCCACACGATGAAAGAAGTTTGATAATTCACAAGATGGAAAGGAAAATGTCAGATCAATTTTTTTGATTATGCAAGGAAATAGGGAAATGTCAGATCAAGAAGAGATCCAACGACCCTAGGTGATTGGCGGAAGAGGCAAAGAGGCGGGCCACGTGGCTTCACCAGGATTGGCCACGTGGCCCAATCAGTTTATTCAGAGAGAAAAGTTTATTTTTGAGGGTTTAAACGGTCGAATTTGAGAAAACTCAAAACATGAAAGTTGTAGATCTCGATGAGATATACAAGTTTCATGTTGACCAGAAGTGGAGAAGAGGTCATATGTAGGTACAAAATATTTTTGAGGGTATTTTTAAGGCCAAAAATACCACGAATTTTAGTTTTGTGTTTTTTTTTTGTGATTTTTAATTTATTAGGGACTCATATAATTACAGGACTTTATCTGGATTTTATTGACACACCTTTAAGCAAGGGGGTTAATAATTGACAATAAAGATGATGAAATCGAGTTTCATCAGGGATGAGACTCTAGATCGAACGGTGACAAAGGTGGATGGAAGAACATGTGTCTGGCGAACTTCGCCTGGGATGGAGGATGATCCACGGCTCCGATAAACCTGTTGAGGAGTCCAACACGGTCGTGGGAGTACTCCGCATCTTGTGCGCAACTTAGATGGGAAGATGATCGACCGGATGAACGGGACGGTGGTCCTCCGCCTGCAGTTGCTCCGCCTAAGTAGTTGGGGATCTAAATGATCCTACCCACAGGTGTATTTCCGGCTCGAAGACCAAGCTTCAACCGTGATTATTTTGCAATATAAAGAAGGGAAGAGGTGGTGGATGAGGGGTCGATATCCGGTGATCGTGGAGGAGGGAAGTCATGCCTTAATCTCGACCTAAAGATCGAGTCTAACTGGGTCATGTTGTGCTAGGAGATGGATGATGATTCGGGGAGTCAATCCGTGCAGAGGAAGATGCGTGACGAAGCTCCAGACCCGATGCTGGGAGCTGGTGAACATGCAGTGCTGGAAATGGAGAAATCGAAGTGAGATGGAAAATGCAGGAAAAATAAGTGATACCTGAAGGTGTTGAGAAACTCAGGGACTCTAGGGCAAGGTGAACGGAGTGGTTGTGGCCTCAATCCTACTACGACGGACAGAAGAGGCCTCACGCGGCAGAGCTCCGACCGCGTTGTGAGCTGCAAACCTCCAAGCGTCTCCTACGGTTCCAAAGCTACCCTCCAGGTGGTTGTCACACACCTGAAGGTGGCTATGGAGGAATGGTGGTGCGAGGGATGAGCTAAGGGGTCGGAGAAGTGGAAGAGAGTATATATAGGCATGCCTCAGGTTCTGGAAAAATCGATCGATGGGGCGAAACCCTAGATAGATCCGACCTTTCCTAGGGATCTGCGAGGATCACATATCCTAGGAGACGAATCGGGTGTGGAAAGTGAGGAAAAAGGAGGCCGGGTTCAATCGTGAAAAATACAAGAAAATGCACCGGTGAGCTGGAATCAGGTCGACCCAGCTGGGGGGAGAGGTTGACCAATGGTCAACAGTCCTACACAGGCCAATCAGGAATCAGAATTTACAAAATAAATAAAAATTAAATAAAATTAGTAAATGAGTTTAAAATAAAAAGTGAATAAAATGAAAAATGTTTATTGTTTTATAAACTATTTTTTGATTTTTTAATTATTTTTATAAATTAATTTATTATGGTATCTACGATCACTACATGAATTGCCCCATTTAGGGACGACAACTAGCGATGATTTTTGAATGACTGTCCCTAATGCCTCTTTTTAGGGTCGGTCATCAAACAACCGTCCCCAATAACCACATAATTGGAGACTGTATGTGGACTATCGTCCCTACTGTATTAACTCAATGGGGACGGTCACTAATGACCGTCCCCTCTGCCTTGAGTCAGGCCACTGGACGTTTTCGACCCTTGTGGAAGGGCTTTGGGGACGGTCCTGACCGTCCCCATTGTTCCTCTGTTGGCGTCGCCTTTAGCGATTGGACCAAAGAGGTCGACCAGAGGGGACGGTTATAGTGACCATCCCCTCTGCCTTGACCAGTCTACTGGACGCTTTCAACCCTCCTGGAAGGGCTTTGGGGACGGTCCTGACCGTCCCCATTGGTCCTCTGTTGGCGTCGCCTCTAGCGATTGGACCAAAGAGGTCGACCAGAGGGGACGGTCATAGGTGACCGTCCCCTCTGATTTGAGCAGGCCACTGGACGTTTTCGAACCTTTTGAAAGGGCAGTGGGGATGGTCCTGACCGTCCCCATTGCTCCTCTGTTGGCGTCGCCTTTAGCGATTGGACCAAAGAGGTCGACCAGAGGGGACGGTTATAGTGATCGTCCCCTCTGCCTTGACCAGTCTACTGGACGCTTTCGGCCCTCCTGGAAGGGCTTTGGGGACGGTCCTGACCGTCCCCATTGTTCCTCTGTTGACGTCGCCTATAGCGATTGGACCAAAGAGGTCGACCAGAGGGGACGGTCATAGGTGATTGTCCCCTCTGTTTTGAGCAGGCCACTGGACGTTTTCGACTCTTCTGAAAGGGCATTGGGGACGGTCCTGACCGTCCCCATTGGTCCTCTGTTGGCGTCGCCTCTAGAGATTGGACCAAATAGGTCGACCATAGGGGACGGTTATATTGACCGTCCCCTCTGTCTTGACCAGGCTACTGGATTTTTTCGACCCTCCTCGAAGGGCTTTGGGGACAGTCCTGACCGTCCCCATTATTCCTCTATTGGCGTCGCCTCTGACGAATGGACCAAAGTGGTCGACCAGAGGGGACGGTTTTTATTGACCGTACCCTCTGCTTTGGCCAAAAGGGACGGTTAATGAGAACCGTCCCTTATGCCTTTCAAAGGAGACGATCTTTAGTGAACCGTCGCCGATCGTCACCAATGGAGACGGTCATTACGACCGTCCCCATTGGTCAGATCGAAAAAACCCCCTTCGACCTGCGTTTTCATTCCATTCTCGTCTCTTCAGCCCGCCGCCCCACGATCGCCCGCTCCGCCCCGACGTCGCCTCCAGCTCCTCCTTGCTTGCGGACCTCGTCAATCTTCATTTTCGGTAACTATCAACACTCCTTTGCTTTTATTCTTGTTTATTTTACTTGATAATCTTGTTAGAGTTGTTTTTCCCCATATGATTTGCCTAGGTTTTCCCCTAGTTATGATTTGTTTGGATGATATGCTTAGGTTTTCTCCATATGATTTAGTTGTTTTGATGATATGCCTAGGTTTGCTTGGTTTGTTTAGTATACAATAGATATGATTTGCCTAGGTTTTCCCCTAGTTATGATTTGTTTTGATGATATGCCTAGGTTTTCTCCATATGATTTAGTTGTTTTGATTTGTGTATACATTAGATATACTAGGGTTGTGTATACAATAGATATCGCATAATGATTTGTGTATACAATAGATATCCCAAAATGATAGTGAAATCATACAATAGATATCCCCATAATGATTTGTGTATACCATAGATATGCCCATAGTGATTTGTGTATACAATACATATACCCATAATGATTTGTGTATATCATAGATATGCCCATAATGATTTGTGTATACAATACATATACCCATAATGATTTGTGTATAAGAGAAACACTTCATTATGGTTTAGGGTGGAAAACTTGTTGTCTATAATAACACAATGGTGGATTTTATTATGATTGTGCAGTAAAATGGATAAATCATGGATGGATAAGAGATACGATGACTTTCAACAATATAAGAGAGGAGTGATTGCGTTCTTGGATTGGGCATTTCAAATAGAAAGAGTTAATAAGAAATTTGGTGGCCTAAAGATTTATTGTCCATGTGTGAGATGCAAGAATATTAAATGGGATGTTAGAGAGGCAGTGTATAACCATCTCGTACTCAACAGATTTTGGTTACATTACTCCATTTGGACTGAACATGGAGAGGGTTTAGATTTGCGAATGGATGAGGATATGGGCGTAGATGCAGGAGTGACTACACAAACCTTGAATAATGTTGATCACGAGTTATTTGAACTAATGGACGATTTAAGAAGACCTGAGGCACAAGACATTGGTTTAGATGATAGGTTCTCGAGCAGTTTACCAGATGCAGAAGATATATTGGCTCCTGGGGTGGAAATGACGCGTTTGCAGTTTTTGTTAGAGCTGTTTAAGATGAAAGTAAGGAACGGATCAACTGCAGCAATGATGACAGATGTGCTGGGTTTAATACGAAAGTTATTAAATAATCCTCAGAATTATCCTAAGGATTGGAAAGAGGCGTAGCAACGATTCTGATCGCTTGGTCTGAAATACGAGAAGATCGATGCTTGTGTTAATGACTGTATGCTTTTTCGAGGAGAGAATTCGGATTTAGTTCTTTGTCCATATTGTAAGGCTTCCAGGTATAAAGAAGAAAAAAATGATTTAAAGAGAAAGAAGAAGTCAGTGAAAATATTACGATACTTCCCACTAATTCCAAGACTGAAACGTCTCTTCATGTCTGAAAAAACTGCAAAGTGGATGACGTGGCATTCTCGTTCAAATAAACGAGATGCTAATGGAGCTATGAGACATCCATCCGATGCAGAAGAATGGATAAAATTTGATCAGAGATATCCGAATTTCTCTAATGATGAGAGAAATGTTCGTTTGGGATTAGCCTAAGATGGTTTCAATCCGTTTGGTAATATGAGTCTGAGTTACAGCATTTGGCCCGTGATTCTGATTGTTTACAATCTACCACCATGGATGTCAATGAGTTCATCATTTATGATGATGACACTACTAATTCCTGATCCTAAAGGTCCTGGCAACGCTATTGATGTGTACCTACAACCATTAATGGATGAACTAAAAGTCTTATGGACTACTGGAATACCTACATATGATGCATGTAGGAAAGAGACATTTAAATTACAAGTTGCACTATTGTGGACTATAAATGACTTTCCCGCGTACGCAAATTTGTCTGGTTGGAGTACTAAGGGAAAACTCGCCTGTCCTGTCTGTCTTGAAAAAACACATTCGACATAGCTGTCTGGAAGTATGAAACATTGCTATTTGGGTCATCGTCGATTCCTTCCACCGAAGCATAGATGGCAAAGGGCAGATAGTAATAAGAAATTTGACGGCTCACCTTATGGGCAACGACTTGACTTAGCGCGTGTCAATGGTAACATTATTTGGGAACATCAATTACTTGTACGAAGCAGTTGTTTAGGACAGAAAACGAAAAAAAGTGTAGTCGGTGGTTGGAAGAAACAAAGTATTTTTTTCAGAGAGTTACCATACTGGAAACACTTACAAATTCGTCATAATTTGGATGTCATGCATATTGAGAAGAATGTTTTGGAGAATATTTTGGGAATATTAGATCTTTCAGGTCAATCTAAAGATAATGTAAGGACGAGACAAGATCTAGTTCAACTTGGAATACATGAGGATCTACATCCAATTGAATTAGACAATGGACGGATTAATATACCTGCAGCAGTATATACATTATCCAACACTGAGCGTGATAAAATTTTCAGCTTCCTTAAAAGTTTGAAGGTATCTGATGGGTTCTCATCACAGCTGTCAAGGTGTGTAAATGAAAGAGAACGCAAGATAACTGGTTTAAAAAGTCATGACTGTCATGTTTACATGAAAGTGTTACTCCCATTCGCTATTCGCGGGATTGTTGAAGACACTGTCGTACAATCATTAACAGAATTGAGTGAATTTTTCAGATTATTGTGTTCGAAGGTTTTAGATCCGTTGATCTTGAGAAGACTTGAAGAAGATATTGTTATCACATTATGCAAATTAGAGCTGATATTCCCACCACCCTTCTTTGACGTAATGGTTCATTTAATAGTTCATCTAGCAGGTGAAGCAAGGATCGGTGGGCCGGTTCATTATCGTTGGATGTATTCAATAGAAAGATACCTTCGAAAATTGAAAAATATGGTCTTTAATAAGGCACAACCTGAAGGATGCATTGCTGAAGGTTATCTTTGTGAAGAGTGTATTAATTTCTGTGAAATGTATATAAAAGGTGAAAGCGTGCGTTTCGGCCGTTATGAACAAAATGATGAAGGCGATGTCGTGGAGGAAGAGGATGAATCTAAATTATGGGTCTTTCATTCATGTGGCAGGCATATATTCAGTGGTATCCGCCGCGTAATATTCGATGCGGATAGAGATCTCATACACTACTATGTCTTGATGCAGTTGTTAGAAATTGACGAATTTTTTGATGAGTACAATTCATTATTTAATGAGACACATAACAAATCTGAATTCCTCAAATGGTTCCGTTCACGTGTGAGACATTTAAGGGAAACGATAGATGATAGGTGGAACATTAACCTTGACATTCTTGGATGCATACCATATTCTCAAGTTATATCTTACAAGGGTTATATTGTGAATGGATACAGATTTAGAACAAAGTCCGCCGACGAGATGAAATCGACGCAAATGTCGGGTGTTATAGTAAAAATAGATTTACCTTCAGGTTTAGACGGCTATTATGGGGAAATACTTGACATAATAGAGATCAGTTTTACTCATGAATGTCGATGTGTTCTTTTTATGTGCAATTGGTTTGATGTCTGTCGCGAGGGAATAGGATTTCAAAGAGATAGAAATGGGATTATTTCATTGAAACAATCCGGGAAATTGCAAACAAATGAGCCTTTTGCACTTGCCAGTCAAGTGGAACAAGTTTTTTATATTCCAGACAATTTCAATGATGGATGGATCATACCCGTGAGAACAATACCAAGAGATTTTTTTGATGTCAATGATGATGACGAGTTGCTAAATATAAACGAGGCATATCAAGCTGAAATGCAAGAACATCCAACTGATATTGTAGATGCGGATTTTTAATGTGTAAGTTTACCATCTTTTATTTTCCAATTCTTTATGTTAATTATATCATTGTTGTTATATATAATTTAAATGTTTCATAATATGCAGATATGCCTCCACGTCCTAGACGCATTCGGGATGCCCCGCCGGCACCACAGCAAGGGAGTAGTACCTCCGATCATGACGGATCGAGTAGTTGAGGCAGACGTAGAGGCTCATCTCAGTGCCGAGTGTTGGACCATCTTCGTCCTGGTGAGACACTCAGGGTACGGATAGTTGGAGGTGATGGTGGGGGAGAATGCAGCTGTTTTCCAGAGTTACTTGGGACAAGTGTGCAGAGCCAGGGTCCCTCTCCACATTACAGACTGGCGTTTAGTGGAGCGGTCAATAAAAGATGCCATTCTTCATGATTTGGAGGTATATATAATAACAAAGCAAATTTTTTCTTCAGTATATATATAAACTTATATCTGTTTGCTTTCTTTGCAGTCTAGTTTTTCCTGGGACCGTGACCCGGCCACTGATGCGCTGATTTTAGGCCATGGGGCGGAGATGTTGCGTAAATATCGAGGACGTGTGAAGGCCCGAGTGAGTACTTTGCTTTATATTTAATGATAAATTTATTTTTCATCATATAAGTATATACTTAATTTTCTTTATATTTTAAAGTACTTCGACCCGGAGCTTCCATTGGAAGTCAATTTGGCAAATTATCCTCCGAATGTACCCGCTGAACAATGGAGGGCGATGGTTTACATTTGGATGGGAGAAGAACATACGGTATGTGACATATATATGTGCATTTTATACATATATCATTTCGAATTCTTTTATTAAAATTATTATCTTCGTATAGGGCATCTCAAGGAGAAATACTGAAAATAGGAAGAAAGGTTTCAAGTCTACCCATAGAATGGGTAGAAGAAACACAAATCAATTAAAGGATGACTTCAAAAGTAATATACTTTATGATTACTGTTAAAATTTTAACTATTAACTATGCATTAAAATGATATCCTAAGTTTACTAATCTTTTCACATTAGGAAGTGGAGAACGAGAGAGTGCCCAGCCGAATGGAAGTCTTCGAGAAGTCTAAGAGCCGCGATGTGGGCGGGGAAGTTCATTGGGTGGATCCTGCCTATGGTCCAATTCATGTAAGTTATTCATAACATATTTGCATCTTTCTTACAAATTAAATGAATTTGAACTTACTTAAATAAATTTGTAGGAGGAGATGGTTAGGCTCGCAACCACTGGCTCTGTAGACCACACCGGAACGAGTCATCCACCTCTTACTCCTGATGCGGCCTTCCTCCAGGCGACCGGACCAGAGCATCAGGGACGCGTCCGTTGTGGTGGTCGTGGTGCCACCATACGGAATTGGTATGGAGTAGGGACCGGCTCGACCTCTCAGAAGACACAAAGAGAGAGGGAATTAGAGAGTCAGGTGTCTAGCATGAATATGGAGATTCAGGATTTGCGCCAACAAATGGCGATTTTCAATGCATTCATGCAGGCACATCAAGGTGGAGCGTCGACTAGCCACCCAACAGATGATGATAATACCGCTGCAAGGCTAGGCGACGACGATGAAGGCGAAGAAGAAGATGATGCTGATGACGACGAGGACGCCGACGACGAAGAGGATGAGGACGACTAGGATAGCTTAGTTAGTTTGTAGGATACTTTAGTATATTGTATAACTATTATGAACAATTATTGTATGCTACTTTAGTATTTTGAATGCATATGTTGTTGGACAAGGACTTTATGAATGTCGATTGCATTTTTTTGTGTGGTGATAGTAATGTTTATTATGAATACCGATTTTTTGTAACAGGTACTACATTATATTGACATACAGGGCAAAATGAGGATCAAATAGGGGGCAATGGAAATTTTTTTTGTTAGCAGATGAACAAAGGGGACGGTCATGGCAACCGTCCCCTACGTTCTTAGAGACGGTTATGACCGTCTTCGCTTTCTCTCTTTTGGGACGGTCGTGACCGTCCCCCCTGATGACATTAAGGGACGGCCATGACCGTCCCCAATAAGATGCTTTAAGGGATGGTCATGCCCGTCCCCTATGGCAGACTTTTAGGGACGGTCATGACCGTCCCCTATGTATGCGTATTGGGGACGGTCCGTAATACTGTCGCCTATACCAAATGGGACGCGACCTTTGGAGACGGTCTTAGGACCGTCCCCATTGATCAATGGGGACGGTCATGTTATCATTAGCGACGGATGTTGACCGTCGCCTGTTCTACTCTTTCTTGTAGTGAATATACAGTATTATATACATGTATACTATACCTATGTATTATGTACATTTGTTTTTATTTTATTATTTTTACAATATTTTGTATTTTATTTATTTGTAAAATAATTTTAGGAGTATAAAATATTTTTTTATTTGATTTTATAAATTAATTAAGGTTGCAAGATAAATGGGTATTGTGTTATATGCATGTGGTTTTTGTGGATTGTATCTATATTTTATTTTGTATTTTCTGATTTTTATTTTATTTTATATTATTTTCTAGGACTATATACAAGCGTTAAAAATAATAAGATATTTATATTTTGTCAAAATAAATATAAATAATTATTTGTGCAAGAATATGTGGTACGTACAATACACAATGTACCCTATTTCTCTCTACTTATTTTCTTTGCGATCTGGTCAAGTCTTGACCTTCTCTTAGGGTTTGGGTCACTCTGTATTTATTCTAAATACATCGTTCTTTTTCTTTTCTCTTTATTCTTTTATTTTTGGAAAATAGGTGCTAATTATGAGATATTAATAATGGCATGTACAATGTTAATTTATTGTATTTATAGGTATTTATAAATGGTTTTGCTAAAAGACAGAGTTAAATAAAAGAATAAAGAATGAAAAACGTAGATTCATCAGTGATGCATCTCAAACATTTGACCTTAACTGTTTCATTTGATTTTTGTTTATTTTTCTTTTATTCGTAATATACTTATAGATTTAGATGCACTTTGGGATTCACAAATTGAGAACGCTCTTTTTTTTCATTAATGTCTTGCTCTCTTGAACCCACAAAAGAGCGAGCTTTAAAGTGAGTCGAGTGTCGTATATCGTCAGATGTATTTAAAGACTCTAAATAAGATAATATAAGGTTGCAACCTTCGGAATCAGAGTCAACAACAATCCATCCCTTGGGGAGAAGAAGATGCATATTCAAGTAGGGTCTCCTCCTGTAAAGAGTGTCAAAGAGACATCCTAGTCAATTCTCCAGAAAGTTTCTCTGATGTCTTCCCTTGCCCAAAGTCTATCCTCCTTTTGTTAATTTTCAAAATCTATGCTAATTAGAATTATGTTTTCTATATTTTTGAGAGCTGCTAAAAAAAGCAGGGAAGCCTGCTTCTTCTTCCCCAAAGGTGCCTTCTTTTTACAGTAGTTCGACCTCCTAGAGGAGGCACATAGATGGTTAAAGTTTGATGTGCTAGGAAATCCATGAGCAAACAAGATGGCCTCCTCCCTGCAACCTGGAATTGATGTACATAGGCTTGGGCAAGGTTATCTCGATTCCCTGCCAATCGACCCCGATACAGTAAGTTAGATTTGTTAGTGCTTGTATTATCAAGTTGAATTTTGAGATCTTTTTAATATATGTTTCTTTGAGGCCTAACAAAAAATAAGGAAATGTAAGGTACCTAGTATGACTATTATGATATTCTCATACATCCAGTAATCAATCATTGTTTCCTACTAGGTGAAGTTGATATAACTTGTGCCTTATGCCATTCACCCAGGTGGTAGGCGGTTATGTTTACTTGCAATTTCTCTTGTCACTTAACCCTAGTAAACTTTCAAGACTGATCTACTTAGGTTGACATCTCCTTCTCTTATCTAGAACGTAAAGCTCAACTTCCTACCTTCAACGTCCCCAAATGCAGCATCGATAGGTCTAGGAGGACAACCAATATTGGTCTTCCCCTTATCTTCATCCTTGGACATCATTCCCAAAGAATCAAACAGAGCGTCGAGACCTTTTTTTAGTATCCACTTACCGTTTGATCCTATATATACATATTTTATGTTAAGGCACATGTTATATGATAATTTATTTTCAGGAGAGCACATCTTCCAAGTTGTTTATGTATTACGCACTCCATTATTTTTACATAATGAGATCTCCCATTGCTCATATTCTTTCATGTTCGATCGAGATTCCATAAGGGTCTAAAATATCCTCACTAAAAGAATAGTGAAGATGGAGTGTCGTTGAGGCAACTGCTCACGAATCCATGATTTAGACAACAAGTGCCCACAACAAATAATTAATCGATGAATGACAAAAAAATAAAGTTCAATTTATTATACTCTACAAACAAAGATGTATATCACATAAGCATGTAGAGGTCAAACCACTGAGAGCAAACAAGGTAGCCTAATAATTATTGCTAATAAAAAATGAATTATGTACACAAGTGTCCTTTTTATGTGGGGTCTTTTGATTTTTTTAACTTTTATTTGATTTTTTATTGTATATATATAATTGTTAAGTAATAATTTTTTGATTTTTAATTTCTTTTCAATTTAAATATTGTATAAAATATATAGAAGAGCGTAAAAATAGATATAAGATATGATATAAAGTATAACTATGTATCTTATAATGAATATAAAATTAAGAAAAAAATTAATAAATATAGCCCATGTTATATTTCATATATATATATACATATCTTTTTTTTGTTCTGAAATATTTATAAGGTATTTATAATAATTATAATTACATTATAACCCATATATATAGATATATAATACAATATAGGGTATTATTATAAATCTAGCTAAAAATAATCAAAATTTGCAAAATAAAATGTTTTTGCGTTTTTCATATTTTCCTACAAATTTTTTCCAGTAATTTTGCTAATTTCTAGGTAATTTCAAAGTCAAAAATATCTTAAAATCAAGATTAATTAAAAAGGCCGAATTGTTTTAAGTTTGAAAAATAATAAATAAAGTTAAAAATTTCCATGACTAATTTTCAAATGCAATAATATATACATAAATGAAATTATCAAACAGAAATAAATGTTTTCGATTTTTTGAAGAATTTTTATATTTTTAGGATTTGGGGGATTTTTATTTTTTTTATCATTTTCTTAATTTTTAGGGATTTTTTATCTAAAGATAGAAAATAATATAATGGAAAAAATATAAAATTTTGGGATTTTTCAAAAAGGTTTTATACTTTCTAGTTATTTTCTAAGTCAAACAAGGGGAAAATGTGCTCTTTTTTATTTTTAATAAATAGAAAATCTGCATAAAATTCAAAACAAAATATATAGCATGAAAAAGCAAGCATCCATGTTCATTGTCCTATTTTTTCATAATTTTTGGAGCACGGATGAATTAAACAAACACGCACAGAAATATAATAGTATTAGAGATCTTTTTGCAAATATAAAAGTTTACATGCATTTCAGAACCCTAATACAAAATCCAGGGGTGAAAATGCATCTTAACCATAAATATTTAAACTAAAAGTGCCTGGCATGGACATAGTTGCAATATTTACAAAGTTTTGGTCCTCTTTACAAATTATCCACAAAAGTTAATACATAACATATAAATATTGGACTTATTATAAATACAAAAACCCACAGGGGTATAGTTGCAAAATACCCACCTCACGTGGAAGACTAAGTGAGGTAAACTGGCACGGACACCTGTAATTACATGAAAAGGCAGGGGGCTCCATGCAAAATTACCACTATTATTTACACTTCAGACTAGAATTTTAATATTAAAATGTATAAAACTGTGAGGGCCATTTGTGATATTTGCCTAATATTTGCACACCAACGAACGACTAGGATCTTCTTACTTGACATGCGTCGGCTTCTCCTTGTGTGATGACGCTTCTGTCGCAGACTGTTGAGATTAGATCCCCAGATGAGATCGGACAATCATGACTCTGCAAATCCAACAGCTACTACTCGCCTGGGCTTCTGGCTCTGATCGAACAACTAAGAGAGAGATTGGAAGAACAGAGAAGAACCCCGCTCCTCCCAAACTTGGAATCGATGAAGCTCGTGCCTTCGATCTCCTTCTTACTAAGGAGGTGCTATGATGGATCCTGGGGATGGTCCGCACTGAGTGGTGGTCCTAGAATGATCTAGAGCCCATCGATGGGGCTCTGGCGTGGCTTGGAGCATGGAGCCCTCGCGTATATTTAAATGGGGCTTAGATACCCCCTTCCAAACCTGCAAGTTAGACAGGGAACTTCACAAGGAGCGGGGGGCTTTATTGCTAGGGTTCGAAGCGAGATGAGGGAAGGCGGAGGTGCTTTGGTGAAGGCGACAGAGTGAACAACGATGGACTGAATTTGGAGCAATTCAGGTGGTGTGATGGGTCGAGGAAGTGGAGAACATGCTGAGGAACGATATGGGGGTGTTGAGGGAGTCGGATACAGTCAGAAACGGGATGGAACAGAGCCGGAGCTGGGAGCTCTGGCGATCGATTCAAGTGGATTTTGCACTAAACTACAAATCCAATGCCTAAATAAAGTATAGGAACATGAAAGATCAGACTAAATCTATCTATAGATGGAAGAAAAATTCACAGCTCGAACCTAGGAACCAAGGAGCAGAGGCAACCGGAGCGTCGCCTTGGGTGCACCACTCCTCCTACGCCCGCTTCAGAGCCTCAGAGAATCGCATTCTATCACCACTCTGCTCTCTTGGTCGAGGGTAGAGGGAATCGAGGATTGAAAAGGGATCAAAGAATCAAAGATTGGCTGGAGGGGTTTATTTATAGGCAGAATTTGGTGGATCTTGCTACTTGATTCAAGGACGCAACAGAGGAGATCGATGGGATCTAAGGATCAGGCGTGAATCATGGACATCGCATATGTAGAATTTGTTCAAGGCTCAAGGTGATTCGATCATGAGATCACAAGGGGAAATGATGAGAAAGAAGCGGCTCGAGGTTCTGACAAGGGTCGGAGGCGCCAAAGGGGTAGTTGACTGAGGTCAACAAAAGAATGAATATGGTTAGTCCACGTAGACCAACCAGAAAAATGCAAGGCAAAAATGATTTGTAAAATGAATGATAATTAGTAAATTAATTTATTAATTTTAGGTTATAAAATGAAAAGATGTTTACTATTTTTTGTAGCATTTTATTCCCATTTTTATATAATTTAATGAGGCAATTTATTACAAGCTATTATTTACAAGTATAATTCTAAGTATATTTACCTATATACGTGTAGATTATTTTATTTTATATTTTTAGATTTTGTTATTCTATACACTTAATTTATATATATTTATAACTTATTTATATGTACAAAAATATATTTTTTGTTGTATTTTTTCGAGTTTATTTACTTGCATAAATAGATGTATTTATATTTATAAGTATAGGTAATTCATCCATATATTTTATATACTTATTTATTTTAGTTCATTTTTAATGGTTTTCTTTTATGTTAATTATGTACACATAATATAAATAATATTTACAAAATTATAAAAATATTAAATAATTAAAATTTAAAGAGTGAATAAAATGAATATTTTATTCAGGTATATTGTACAATAGGGGTCCAAAACCTAACTTTTGCATCTTAATTTCAAATTAAATGAAACTACTTCATTAAATAGTTAATTGATAGTCATATACACTTAAAGTGATTTTGATGTATTTTGAGTTTTTATGGAGAAGATATGGGTTTGAGAAGTTTGGGTTTTGGCTTTTTATTCATAGTATCGAATGGATAGCGTATATTATTTTTAGATGAAATTAGTTTTGTATTTTTCTGTGTATTTTTAAGTATAACTTTATGTACAAAGTTCGTTGATTTGATTTATAAAGAATAAAATAGGTCCCAAAATACATTATTGAAGAATAAATAATTAGGGTTTTATTGTGTGTTTGACCCTTATCTTCCCCTACTTTATTCCTTGTCGACCCAGTCATTATGATGCCTAGTCACAAAATATCTTTGGTATTTTATTTCTTTTTATTTTCTTTTTCTTAATTCTTTTATTTTAGCTTTAAATAATGTATTTTATACAATAATTTTTCAATAAATAATGAATGTTATTTTAGATAAAATAATGATATTTACATGCATTTATCTAGGGAATGAAGGCCAAAATAAAGAATAAAGGTGATGAAATGGAGATTCATCATTTTCCCACTACATTAATGAGATTTTCCCATGTAAATCGTTGTGTTCTCCATGTGATTGCTCGTTGATTGCTTGCATGCTTGGATTGTTCTTCAACAAAATGGTATCAGAGCCATTGAATCAGTGGTCATTTACTTTGAATTGAGAGTCCCATAAAGATCAGTTTGGTTGATAATTGCCTCTTTGTGTTAAAACCTCATGCAACAATTTATTTATTGATTAGAGCTAGCACCCACAATGACGACGAAGTCTGGTTGAAGTGTCAAATTTTGCATGTGGAAGGTCAAGATGTAGCCGATCCCCATTCAATAAGGCATCATAAAGGCACTGGGGGGTCTTAAGAAGTTGTTCACTAGATTGACTCAAGATGAGAATGATGCAAAGGTTCGATCAAGCATACAACTTTGCATTTTTTTGGGCTTCCATGTACTCCCATAATAGGTTAAGCTTGGTGTATTTTTTTTATTGTGACATCTCAGATGTCTTATATTAAATGAATGAAATGGTTTGATTGTTTAAAAAAGCATACGAATTCACCTGTCGAACGATGTTCTTTATGAAGGAGAACTACGCAACATCACAATCTTGGTAGCATATAAATGAAGAAGACCCTCTCAAGTCGTGTGCATCTTAAGCAATGCCTCTTTATGCTTCATATATGTAAAGGTACATCTAATAAATGTCATCTAGATATCTTCATCTCTATTATATCTGAGTTAGAAAATATATAAGAAGAAGCCATGCATTTTTGCTGCTATGTTCGTCACCGCCCTTGTATAAACACTTTAGAGAGACCCTGGTTTACATGGAGGATGGAATCACACTAAATGCTGTAAAATCATCCCTTTTCTTGAATGAGTTAATGGACCATGAATTAATGAGCCATTCCTCAAATGATAAGAAGACTGCGATGCTTCAAGTGAGGGAAAAATACACATGATGAAAGAAGTTTGATAATTCACAAGATGAAAAGGAAAAAGTCATATCAAAATGTTTTGATTAAGCAAGGGAAAAGGGCATACGAAGGAGGAGTGTTGTATACTCCAAAATAAGGAGAAGGAACAAAAATAATATGCCAAAGAAGGTTATACAATGCAAGCAAAGCTATTTGGAATAAAATGCAGAGATGTGGCATATGTTTTGAGGGATAGTAAAACACATAAATTGAAGGATGCTTGGCTTCTCTATTCTGGTTACTCTTACCACATCACATTCAATCACAGTTTAATTCTCCACATACAAATCGTTTGATGGATGAGTCATCATATTTATGGCTTTTAAATTATTCTTAGGTTCAACATTCACTCTTGTTTATTTCGTTAGTAGTTCGATTAAGTTTGGATTCAAAAATAAATGGATAGAACCTAAACATAAGTTTAAATCTGTTTATATAAATGAATGGAACTTAAATAAGATAGGTTCACTCAGGTTTCATTAAAAGTTTGATTAAATTTAAGAAATGAGTATGTGAAATACATATGCATGAATCTACACTGATATGTACGAAATCTTGCATTCTTATGTGATGAAACTTATAAAGATTTGGTTGATAATCAATAACTATTTAAAGTAAACCTTCTATGAAGGTTGAATGAATCAAAAAATTTGTACAAATCATAAATGAAGCTTGATTGTAGCAAAAAAAGATTATATAATATAAATTCTTGAAGGTTTACTGTTTTTACATACCGAGATCTCTTTTTGCTCGTAGTCTTTTCCCTCCGTACCAATGAGATTTTCCCACATAAATCGTTGTGTTCTCCGTGTGATCGCTCATTGATTGTTGACGTGCTTGGATCGTTCTTCAACAAACTGGCATAAGAGCATTGAATCAGTGATTCTCCACTATGTATTGAGAGTCCCATAAAGATCTATCTTATTGACAGCTTCCTTTTTACGTTGAAACCTTGTACAACAGATCATCTTTTTTATCAGATATGGCACCCATGATGATGTCGAAGTTTAGCTCGAACTGTTTAGACTTGTGGATGTCGTCCAATTCAAAGAACCAACTCCGCTCACACCTGACTATCAAAAAGCCTAGTGTCAAATTTCGCTTATGGAAGGTCAAGATTTAGTCGATCCCCATTCAGTAGGATGTCACAGAGTTGTCCGTGACATTGACTCAAGATGAGAAGGAAGATATGGATGCAAAGGCTCGGGAAAGCATACAACTTTGTATTTTTTAGGGTTGCCATGTACTTCTGTAATGGGTTAAACTTGGTGTGTATTTTTTGTTGTGACATCTCATATATCTTATATTACATGAATGAAATGGCTTGATCGTTTCATCAAAAAAGTATACAACTTTACCTATCGAATGATGTTTTTCGTGAAGTCTTGAAAGAGAATTCTGAAATGGATATCACATTCTTGGGAGCACATACATGAAGATGACCCTCTCAAGTCGTATGCATATCAAGCAACACCTCTTTATGCTTCGTATATATGAAGGTACATCTATTAAATACCATCCAGATGTCTCCGTCTCTATTATATTCGAGTCAGAAAGTATAAAAGATGAAGACCATGCATTTTTGTTGCTATGTTCATCACTATCCTCATATAAGCACTTCAGAGAGACGATGATTTACATGGAGGATGGAATCACACTAGATGTTGTAAAATCATCCCTTCTCTTGAAGGAGTTGATTTGAGCCGTGAGTTAATGAGCCATTACTCAAAAGATAAGAATACTAGGTCGCACCAAGTATGGGGTAAATCCACACGATGAAAGAAGTTTGATAATTCACAAGATGGAAAGGAAAATGTCAGATCAATTTTTTTGATCAGGTCGATCTACGGTGTTTCCTCCAGCCTGTCGGTCCAAGCGGTAGGAGGGGGATCTACAACTACGTTCTGGAGGGGCGTGCGCTCGGTCTTGTCGGATCTGTCGGGTCATTTGCACCCTTTGCTCGGGGATGGGCGTAGCTTTCGCTTCTGGAGAGACAATTGGACGGACGGTGGTGCTCTCAGTGATATTTATCCGAGATTATTTGCGTTGGCTTCAGATAAGGATGTCGGTGTGGCACATGTGTGGGCGAACGGTTCATGGTCACATGTGACCTACCTTTGTGGTTGAACTGTCAGATCAGAGAGCGGAAGATTTTTTGAGTCTGTCTGATCGGTTGTCCAACCGGGCGGGTCCAACGGAGGGGCGTGACTCTTGGGATTGGCGTGATGGCTCCTTCTCGGTGCGGAAGGCTTATGGGACGTTGGTGGCCCAGCCTTCCAATTAGGGCTGTCAGATATTTCTCAGGTTCGACATTCGCTCAGATTCGGCTCGCTAAAAGTTCGATTCAGATTCGATTCGAAAATAAACGAACCCAACCTTAACAAGAGTTTGGGCTCGATTAAATAAACGAATCGAACCTCAAAAACATAGGTTCGCTCAGATTCGGTTCGTTAAAAGTTCGATTATATACACATATACATACATAAAAGTATATATACATACATATTGTATTTATACAAGGAAAAATACATTCTATATTACCATAAGGGCATTCACTTATTTTTCCAAACCCATCCAATTATCCACTCCCTAAGTCCCTATTCCCTATTCCCGAAATCCCACAAAACCCTCCCATGCAACTGTGGTTTTTCCCTTTGAACAGAAACGCATTCACAACATTTATTCTTAAACGAACCTTTAACGAGCCGAACCGAACCTTTACGAACCTTACCCGAGCCGAGCCGAACATGATTACAGTTTTCATTTTATCGAGCCGAACCGAGCCCGAGCCTGAAAGTTTGCTAAACGAGCCGAACCGAGCCTGGGCTGGTTCGCTCAGGTTCGGCTCGTTTACACCCCTACTTCCAATGTGGACACCCTGGTCTCGAGGGACTGTGCTATGATCTGGTCTTGGAAGATCCCATCTAGGATAAAGGTTTTTCTGTGGCTTCTGAGAAGGGAGCGAGTGTTGACGGCTGCTAGAAGAGCAAGGCTCTTCCTGGGCGTCGTGGACTTGTGCATTAGGTGTGGTGAATTGCCGGAAGATGTGGATCATTTATTTTTTGAATGTCCTGGGTCGGTTGAAGTTGGCAAAGGGCGGCGATCACTGGCCTTGATTGGAGTAACAAGGACAACTTCTGGGACTCTTGCAGGAGGTGGGCATGCTTAGAGAATGGGAGGTTGAAGATTTGTGCGATGATCTGGTGCCTCTGGTTGGCCAGAAACAATGTGATTTTTGAGGGGTCGAGATTCTATTCCGAAAATGTACTTGGGCATGCCGGAGCCCTCCTTGAATCCTGGCGGGTGTAATTAATAAGTTTATCGTTAATATATTTTTTGGATGGTCCTCTTAAGGAGGCCCATCCCCCACCGTTTCTTAAAAAAAAAACTTTTAGTCAGGGTTCCATGGTATCCATTCTTTCCTATACTTGTTAATTATCATTGAACTGAATATCGTGAGATATATTGGCTTTCCTCGGGTTTGTGTCCAACATATTTTTCTCTCCCTATGCAGTTACTGACCATTATATCCACTGTTGATGATCTCAATTATCCCGAGAAGACAGAAACTTACTATATTGTTAATGCTCCCTACATATTTTCAGCCTGTTGGAAGGTGAATATCTCGTTATTTATCTCGCTTGAGGGAACACTTAGCTTGTTCTGCCACATCTCACCCTCAACTTTTGGTTTGAAAAATGGCAGGTAGTAAAACCTCTTCTGCAGGAAAGAACAAAAAAGAAAATCCAACCACTACAAGGTTGCGGCCGTGATGAGTTGTTGAAAGTAAGTTTAATTTCTATAGTGTTATTTGATATTTCAGAAGTAGATCGTTCCGTTGCCTGGGCTCACTAGGTGTTATTTTAATATGAACTGTTTTTTCATCTTCTATTTGTTCTGATGTTCCTCTCTGTTGACAGATAATGGACTATTCAGCTCTTCCTCATTTCTGTCGGAGGGAGGGATCCGGGTCGTCACGCCATTCGAGCCCTGAAAATGACGATTGCTATTCACTGGATCATCCCTTCCACCAACAGCTCTACAATTACATCAAAGAACAAGCAAGAGTCGACGGACTACCCATGCCCATCAAGCAAGGCTCTTTCCATGTTGATGTCCCCGAGCCAGATCCCGAAGGAAAGGCAATTGTTCAGACAATACAATCTGAGCTCCACAAACTGGAAGACCAGAATGGCAAGAATGGCATCTTCCGTTCGATGAACGGCCTTGCAATCCACAATGATTAGAACCTGTAGACAGAGCGGGGCATCACGACAAGCAAATCAATGCTTGCTATCATGATCAAATGGGAAAAAGCTGCTGCAATTTCTTAATGCAGGTTCCCACAGAAAAGTTAATTTCTAACATATAATTTCTGGTTGTGGGAGCGAATGCTTTCGACATGGCTGGTAGGGAGAGCTTGGCTGAGATTCACTTGTTTATTTTGTAATGATGGGTGGGAAATTATACACCACCCAAGCCTTAGCACCTCTTGATGATCATATATGTGATAAGTCTCCTTTTTTTTGTTTCCTCTATCTTGTCGATCTGTTCAGTATATATATGACAATGAGATCTGTGTAAGATGAAATAAGTTTCTCATCTTATGAGAGTTAAAACAATATGAAATAACTCACGTTGCCGATCCCATCAAATTGCATCTTTAAGATTTGCAGCTGCAATCTGCAAACTGTGAAGTCTAATTATATGATCATTCACATATCTAAGTTCCAGTGGAAAACATTTTCTTGTTTTTTGCTGTCATCAAGGTCCTATGCAAAATAATCTTTGAAATTCACATGCTTACAGAAAGAAAGTGGTGGGCTCAGCATACATCTTGTGAGAAGGACGTATGTGTAAGTGGTTGCATGCCTATATAAATGCCCCAAATGGGATAGGAAAACATATGTCAATTAGTTTGTCACAGGTGGGGAGTACTCTATCCTTCCCTCTCTTCCTATCTAATCAAAAGTATGCCTTCATGCGGTACCAGAGCTAGTTTTTGATCTTGGAACATGTGAGTTAGGGTATGTGTTGAGATGCGCCTTGAAAACTCAACCTGAGTAGGATCTAATGCATTTGGTAAATACTTATTGGTTGTCCTCATTATGGTGTCGGGGGCGGAGCCTCCATGGTATGGCTGCTAAGACCAAACCCCAATCAAAGTTTAGTTTAGAAGGGTGGAATTCATTGTAGAACAATCAACTTGACGTGCCGTATCTCTTTTCTTTTCCTCCTTACATATTTCACAACATGCTTTGAGCTTTCTCAACATCATTGTCGCGTAGTAATGAAAGATATAGCATCACTAATTTCTTTGACTCGTTCTCGGGAGTTGCGTCCTGTTGAAAGAGAGCATGGCAATTGCTAAGACTTTTCTGCTAGTTGGTTGCTTTGAGTTCATGGACGGTACAACCTAGTCTTATATTACTATCTCAGCTCACTTTAAATAGAGAAGCCTATCAAATCTAGTATGGTCAGCTCACTACTATATATCAAACGTCTCATCAAGACTTTGAACATGAGCTTGGGTCCCATTTTCTTACTTCCATGATATTCAATCCTCCCTTAAGGTGATTGATAACCATGGTTCACGATTGACTAAGGTGGAATAAATAAAGTGTCGTTGTCCTCAATCAATCAAACTAGTCACAAGAAAATTAAACCGCTCAAAGATAAATCAATTGAATGTAAGCGTCTTCGCTATTTTATTTACCTGGTATAGCGACCAGGGTCGAACACAAGGAGCACGATTTAAAAACTAAGTAGTCCGATTTCAGAACACAAAATATTTTCAGTGGTTTTTAATTTTTCAAATTTTTAATTTTCAAATAGAGGCGGCAAGCACAACAAATGAAAGATACACACAACACTCTTTTTGTATTTTTCCAAGCTGCCAAAAATGCTCAGAAAAATATAATAAAAATATTTTTGGGTTTTATAGGTTTTATATTATTTTTAATAATTTTTTGGGGGTTTTCAGATGTTTTTGTGAATTTCTAAAAATCAAATAGTGATAAAAATACTAAATAGTATACAACCAGGAGCAATTTGCAAGTTAAAAATACTTAAAATGCCCAAAACCCCTGGATGGTATTTTTATGATAAAATATAAGTAAAAATCTAAAAATAAAAACTGAAAACACTATTTTTTGTTTTTTTTAATTTTATATATTTTTATGTGATTTTAAGTATTTTGCACTTATTAGGGTTTTATAAGGATTTTTCAAACAAAAAAGGTGTTGGAGATAAAACACAACAAAACACAACTGTAGAAAATTTTGTGGAATTTTAAATTAATTTTTCAAAATTTTCTATAATTTTTCTAAGATAAATAGATCACTTTTTAGGGGTTTTTGAATTTTTTAATAATATAAAATACAAAGAAATTAGCTAGCCAAAATTACTACCAAAATAACATGCAAACAGGAGTCACACTGAATTTTTATGTAATTTTTAAAAGTCAATTTCCTATTTATTATAATGAATAACAGATGAGAAGTTAAAATCAATTTATAGGGACCCAAATGCAATTCTTTTAAGTTCTAAGTCTAAAGAATAACATTCAATAAAACCTCAGAAGTCCAAAAATGCAATTTATCCAGTAAAGGCACGCGCAACACGTGATCCAGGCAGTTAGGGGCATAAATGCAAATATTTAAAACTTGATATTCATTTCGTAACAGCTAAAAGATTCATGACAAAAGTTGCAAATATCCCAGCATAACATGTGGGGACACACGTGACTCAGACTCGACTGGACTGAAATGCAAATATAAAAACGAGTGGGTCCAAACTGCAAATGTTTTAACTACACATTTTATTTACTAGACTAAAGCGAAATAAGAAAACATGTAAGGATAACAAAGAAATATACCCCGAGGGCACGTGAGGCGCGCATGGGGGGCTCTGATGGTTCTGATGGTTTTCCGCAAAAGAATCTGATGGCTCAGAGATGGTCAGGGACGTGCGGTCAGATCTGCTGCGTCATACCTGATCTAACGATCTGCAAGGCTTCTTGTCAGGCGACTCAGATGAGGGGCCCAGAAATGATCTGAGCGTCAGGATAGGGCGCTAACAGAAGGCTCGGATCAAATATGGGATGAGACTCCAGATCGAATGACGACGAAGGTGGCTGGAAGAACAGGTGTCCGACGAACTTCGTCTGAGCGTGGAGGATGATCCACAGCTCCGATGAACCTACTGAGGAGTCCAGCACGATTGTGGGAGTACTTCGCATCGAGTGGGCAACTCTGATGGGAAGATGATCGGTCAGATGAACGAGACGGTGGTTCTCCGCCTGCAGCTGCTCCCCTGAGCAGTTGGGGCTCTAAATGATCCTCCCTGCACGTCTTGAACCTACAGGTGTATTCTCGGCTCGAAGAACAAGCTTCGACCACGTTTATTTTGCAACATAAAGAAGGCAAGCAGTGGTGGATGAGGGGTCGACTTCCGACGATTGTGGAGGAGGGAAGTCAGGCCTTAATCTCAGCCTAAAGACCAAGTCTAAGGGGGTCAGGTTGCGTTAGGATATGGATGATGATTCGGGGAGTCGATTCGTACAGAGGAAGGTACGTGACGAAGCTCTAGACCCGGTGGTCGAAGCTGGTGAACAAGCGATGGCGGAAATGGAGAGATCGAAGTGAGATGGAAAATGCGGGAAAAATAAGCGAGATCTGAAGGTGCTGACGAACTCAGGGACTCTAGGCGAGGTGCACGGAGTGGTCGTGGCCTCAATCTTACTGCGGAGGGCATAATAGGCTTCATGCGGCAGAGCTCCAACCGCGTTGTGAGCTGTGAGCCTCCAAGAGTCTCCTACGGTTCCAAAGCTACCCTCAGGGTGGTTGTCACACATCTGAAGGTGGCTAGGGAGCAATGATGGTGCAATGGACGAGATAAGGAGACGGAGAAGCGGAAGAGAGTATATATAGGCATACCTCATGGTCTGGAAAGATCGATCAATGGGGCGAAACCCTAGATAGATCTGATCCTTCCTAGGGATCCGCGAGGATCGCAGATCCTAGGAGAGGAATCGAGCGCTGAAAGCGAGGCAAAAGGAGGTCGGGTTCGATCTAGAAAAATCCGAGAAAATGCTCCGACGAGCTGGAATAGGGTCGACCAGGCTAAGGGGAGAGGTTGACCAGTGGTCAACAATCCTACGTGGACCAATTAGGAATAGGAATTTACAAAATAAAGGGAAGTAAAAAATAGTAAATGAATTTAAAAAATTGAGTGGGATTATTGGATTGATCCTTTGGTGGGAAATGTTCTTCATTTTAGAAAATGAAATCATTCCATGACTACAAACCCAAAGAAAGATGACCTCTATGAGATATACGATTTATGCCGGAAAGGTATGAAGTTGGACGGACTTCGCTTCTTGCAGGGAATCAGAGTCTTGGTGCAGAGCAGCACCATCTCTCCGTCAGTTTCTGAGGCTAGTAGAAAGTGGAAGGAAGGATCAGAAACATGAAAGAGGCGATTAGAATGGTACTTGAATCCATTTACGATCTCGAGTTTCCAGACACATCACACTTCCGCCCGGGTCGAGGCTCGGCCCTTAGACAGATCAAAGAAGAGTGGGGAACCTCTCACTGGTTTTTGGAATTCGAGGTCAGGAAGTGTTTTCACACTATCGACAAGTGAATAAAATAAAAAAATATTTATTATTTTATAAACTATTTTCTATAAATTTTAATTATTTCTATAAATTAATTTATTATGGTATATATTGTTTATTGTATTATATACATGTATACTATACCTATGTATTATGTACATGTGTTTTTATTTTATTATTTTTACAAAAATACTTTTTATTTTATATTTTATTTATTTGCATAATAATTTTAGGAGTATAAAATGATTTTTATTTGATTTTTATAAATTAATTAAGATTGCAAGATAAATAGTTATTGTATTATATGCATGTGGTTTTTGTGGATTTTATCTGTATTTTATTTTTTATTTTATGATTTTTATTTTATTTTATATTATTTACTAGGACTATATACAAGTGTTAAAAATGACAAGGTATTTATATTTTGTCAAAATAGATATAAATAATTATCTGTGCAGGTATAGGTGGTATGTACAATACATAGTGTACCCTATTTCTCTCTACTTATTTTCTTTGCGATCAGGTCAAGTCTTGACCTTCTCTTGGGGTTTGGGTCACTCTGTATTTATTCTAAATACATCCTTCTTTTTCTTTTCTCTTTATTCTTTTATTTTTGGAAAATAGGTGTTAATTATGAGATATTAATAATGACATGCACAATGTTAATTTATAGTATTTACCAGTATTTATAAATGATTTTGCTAAAAGACAGAGCTAATAAAAGAATAAAGAATGAGAATCATAGATTCATCATCCCCCTATACTTTAGCTTTGCTAGTCCCTTAGCAAACACTTATTTGAAAAAGGAGTGAAAAAGAAGAGAAGAAAAAAAAAGAACCAAAGTTGATTAGTAAACTTATCTTCATTAAATTAGAGTATGGAGCTCAGTCAGTCCCTTGGATTATTAGGTTAAGCTTGGTGTATTTTTTTTATTGTGACATCTCAGATGTCTTATATTAAATGAATGAAATGGTTTGATTGTTTAAAAAAGCATACGAATTCACCTGTCGAACGATTAGCATATAAATGAAGAAGACCCTCTCAAGTCGTGTGCATCTTAAGCAATGCCTCTTTATGCTTCATATATGTAAAGGTACATCTAATAAATGTCATCTAGATATCTTCATCTCTATTATATCTGAGTTAGAAAATATATAAGAAGAAGCCATGCATTTTTGCTGCTATGTTCGTCACCGCCCTTGTATAAACACTTTAGAGAGACCCTGGTTTACATGGAGGATGGAATCACACTAAATGCTGTAAAATCATCCCTTTTCTTGAATGAGTTAATGGACCATGAATTAATGAGCCATTCCTCAAATGATAAGAAGACTGCGATGCTTCAAGTGAGGGAAAAATACACATGATGAAAGAAGTTTGATAATTCACAAGATGAAAAGGAAAAAGTCATATCAAAATGTTTTGATTAAGCAAGGGAAAAGGGCATACGAAGGAGGAGTGTTGTATACTCCAAAATAAGGAGAAGGAACAAAAATAATATGCCAAAGAAGGTTATACAATGCAAGCAAAGCTATTTGGAATAAAATGCAGAGATGTGGCATATGTTTTGAGGGATAGTAAAACACATAAATTGAAGGATGCTTGGCTTCTCTATTCTGGTTACTCTTACCACATCACATTCAATCACAGTTTAATTCTCCACATACAAATCGTTTGATGGACGAGTCATCATATTTATGGCTTTTAAATTATTCTTAGGTTCAACATTCACTCTTGTTTATTTCGTTAGTAGTTCGATTAAGTTTGGATTCAAAAATAAATGGATAGAACCTAAACATAAGTTTAAATCTGTTTATATAAATGAATGGAACTTAAATAAGATAGGTTCACTCAGGTTTCATTAAAAGTTTGATTAAATTTAAGAAATGAGTATGTGAAATACATATGCATGAATCTACACTGATATGTACGAAATCTTGCATTCTTATGTGATGAAACTTATAAAGATTTGGTTGATAATCAATAACTATTTAAAGTAAACCTTCTATGAAGGTTGAATGAATCAAAAAATTTGTACAAATCATAAATGAAGCTTGATTGTAGCAAAAAAAGATTATATAATATAAATTCTTGAAGGTTTACTGTTTTTACATACCGAGATCTCTTTTTGCTCGTAGTCTTTTCCCTCCGTACCAATGAGATTTTCCCACATAAATCGTTGTGTTCTCCGTGTGATCGCTCATTGATTGTTGACGTGCTTGGATCGTTCTTCAACAAACTGGCATAAGAGCATTGAATCAGTGATTCTCCACTTTGTATTGAGAGTCCCATAAAGATCTATCTTATTGACAGCTTCCTTTTTACGTTGAAACCTTGTACAACAGATCATCTTTTTTATCAGATATGGCACCCATGATGATGTCGAAGTTTAGCTCGAACTGTTTAGACTTGTGGATGTCGTCCAATTCAAAGAACCAACTCCGCTCACACCTGACTATCAAAAAGCCTAGTGTCAAATTTCGCTTATGGAAGGTCAAGATTTAGTCGATCCCCATTCAGTAGGATGTCACAGAGTTGTCCGTGACATTGACTCAAGATGAGAAGGAAGATATGGATGCAAAGGCTCGGGAAAGCATACAACTTTGTATTTTTTAGGGTTGCCATGTACTTCTGTAATGGGTTAAACTTGGTGTGTATTTTTTGTTGTGACATCTCATATATCTTATATTACATGAATGAAATGGCTTGATCGTTTCATCAAAAAAGTATACAACTTTACCTATCGAATGATGTTTTTCGTGAAGTCTTGAAAGAGAATTCTGAAATGGATATCACATTCTTGGGAGCACATACATGAAGATGACCCTCTCAAGTCGTATGCATATCAAGCAACACCTCTTTATGCTTCGTATATATGAAGGTACATCTATTAAATACCATCCAGATGTCTCCGTCTCTATTATATTCGAGTCAGAAAGTATAAAAGATGAAGACCATGCATTTTTGTTGCTATGTTCATCACTATCCTCATATAAGCACTTCAGAGAGACGATGATTTACATGGAGGATGGAATCACACTAGATGTTGTAAAATCATCCCTTCTCTTGAAGGAGTTGATTTGAGCCGTGAGTTAATGAGCCATTCCTCAAAAGATAAGAATACTAGGTCGCACCAAGTATGGGGTAAATCCACACGATGAAAGAAGTTTGATAATTCACAAGATGGAAAGGAAAATGTCAGATCAATTTTTTTGATTATGTAAGGAAATAGGGAAATGTCAGATCAAGAAGAGATCCAACGACCCTAGGTGATTGGCGGAAGAGGCAAAGAGGCGGGCCACGTGGCTTCACCAGGATTGGCCACGTGGCCCAATCAGTTTATTCAGAGAGAAAAGTTTATTTTTGAGGGTTTAAACGGTCGAATTTGAGAAAACTCAAAACATGAAAGTTGTAGATCTCGATGAGATATACAAGTTTCATGTTGACCAGAAGTGGAGAAGAGGTCATCTGTAGGTACAAAATATTTTTGAGGGTATTTTTAAGGCCAAAAATACCACGAATTTTAGTTTTGTGTTTTTTTTTGTGATTTTTAATTTATTAGGGACTCATATAATTACAGGACTTTATCTGGATTTTATTGACACACCTTTAAGCAAGGGGGTTAATAATTGACAATAAAGATGATGAAATCGAGTTTCATCAGGGATGAGACTCTAGATCGAACGGTGACAAAGGTGGATGGAAGAACATGTGTCTGGCGAACTTCGCCTGGGATGGAGGATGATCCACGGCTCCGATAAACCTGTTGAGGAGTCCAACACGGTCGTGGGAGTACTCCGCATCTTGTGCGCAACTTAGATGGGAAGATGATCGACCGGATGAACGGGACGGTGGTCCTCCGCCTGCAGTTGCTCCGCCTAAGTAGTTGGGGCTCTAAATGATCCTACCCACAGGTGTATTTCCGGCTCGAAGACCAAGCTTCAACCGTGATTATTTTGCAATATAAAGAAGGGAAGAGGTGGTGGATGAGGGGTCGATATCCGGTGATCGTGGAGGAGGGAAGTCATGCCTTAATCTCGACCTAAAGATCGAGTCTAACTGGGTCATGTTGTGCTAGGAGATGGATGATGATTCGGGGAGTCAATCCGTGCAGAGGAAGATGCGTGACGAAGCTCCAGACCCGATGCTGGGAGCTGGTGAACATGCAGTGCTGGAAATGGAGAAATCGAAGTGAGATGGAAAATGCGGGAAAAATAAGTGATACCTGAAGGTGTTGAGAAACTCAGGGACTCTAGGGCAAGGTGAACGGAGTGGTTATGGCCTCAATCCTACTACGACGGGCAGAAGAGGCCTCACGCGGCAGAGCTCCGACCGCGTTGTGAGCTGCAAACCTCCAAGCGTCTCCTACGGTTCCAAAGCTACCCTCCAGGTGGTTGTCACACACCTGAAGGTGGCTATGGAGGAATGGTGGTGCGAGGGATGAGCTAAGGGGTCGGAGAAGTGGAAGAGAGTATATATAGGCATGCCTCAGGTTCTGGAAAAATCGATCGATGGGGCGAAACCCTAGATAGATCCGACCTTTCCTAGGGATCTGCGAGGATCACATATCCTAGGAGACGAATCGGGTGTGGAAAGTGAGGAAAAAGGAGGCCGGGTTCAATCATGAAAAATACAAGAAAATGCACCGGTGAGCTGGAATCAGGTCGACCCAGCTGAGGGGAGAGGTTGACCAATGGTCAACAGTCCTACACAGGCCAATCAGGAATCAGAATTTACAAAATAAATAAAAATTAAATAAAATTAGTAAATGAGTTTAAAATAAAAAGTGAATAAAATAAAAAATGTTTATTGTTTTATAA
Organism: Ottelia alismoides; assembly: GCA_037367405.1. Lineage (NCBI taxonomy): Eukaryota > Viridiplantae > Streptophyta > Magnoliopsida > Alismatales > Hydrocharitaceae > Ottelia > Ottelia alismoides. The sequence continues at coordinate 115,393 of JAZKJV010006700.1, read as the reverse complement.
ACTATTTTTTGATTTTTTTAATTATTTTTATAAATTAATTTATTATGGTATCTACGATCACTACATGAATTGCCCCATTTAGGGACGACAACTAGCGATGATTTTTGAATGACTGTCCCTAATGCCTCTTTTTAGGGACGGTCATCAAACAACCGCCCCCAATAACCACATAATTGGAGACTGTATGTGGACTATCGTCCCTACTGTATTAACTCAATGGGGACGGTCACTAATGACCGTCCCCTCTGCCTTGAGTCAGGCCACTGGACGTTTTCGACCCTTGTGGAAGGGCTTTGGGGACGGTCCTGACCGTCCCCATTGTTCCTCTGTTGGCGTTGCCTTTAGCGATTGGACCAAAGAGGTCGACCAGAGGGGACGGTTATAGTGACCATCCCCTCTGCCTTGACCAGTCTACTGGATGCTTTCAACCCTCCTGGAAGGGCTTTGGGGACGGTCCTGACCGTCCCCATTGGTCCTCTGTTGGCGTCGCCTCTAGCGATTGGACCAAAGAGGTCGACCAGAGGGGACGGTCATAGGTGACCGTCCCCTCTGATTTGAGCAGGCCACTGGACGTTTTCGAACCTTTTGAAAGGGCAGTGGGGATGGTCCTGACCGTCCCCATTGCTCCTCTGTTGGCGTCGCCTTTAGCGATTGGACCAAAGAGGTCGACCAGAGGGGACGGTTATAGTGATCGTCCCCTCTGCCTTGACCAGTCTACTGGACGCTTTCGGCCCTCCTGGAAGGGCTTTGGGGACGGTCCTGACCGTCCCCATTGTTCCTCTGTTGGCGTCGCCTCTAGCGATTGGACCAAAGAGGTCGACCAGAGGGGACGGTCATAGGTGATTGTCCCCTCTGTTTTGAGCAGGCCACTGGACGTTTTCGACTCTTCTGAAAGGGCATTGGGGACGGTCCTGACCGTCCCCATTGGTCCTCTGTTGGCGTCGCCTCTAGAGATTGGACCAAATAGGTCGACCATAGGGGACGGTTATATTGACCGTCCCCTCTGTCTTGACCAGGCTACTGGATTTTTTCGACCCTCCTCGAAGGGCTTTGGGGACAGTCCTGACCGTCCCCATTATTCCTCTGTTGGCGTCGCCTCTGACGAATGGACCAAAGTGGTCGACCAGAGGGGACGGTTTTTATTGACCGTACCCTCTGCTTTGGCCAAAAGGGACGGTTAATGAGAACCGTCCCTTATGCCTTTCAAAGGAGACGATCTTTAGTGAACCGTCGCCGATCGTCACCAATGGAGACGGTCATTACGACCGTCCCCATTGGTCAGATCGAAAAAACCCCCTTCGACCTGCGTTTTCATTCCATTCTCGTCTCTTCAGCCCGCCGCCCCACGATCGCCCGCTCCGCCCCGACGTCGCCTCCAGCTCCTCCTTGCTTGCGGACCTCGTCAATCTTCATTTTCGGTAACTATCAACACTCCTTTGCTTTTATTCTTGTTTATTTTACTTGATAATCTTGTTAGAGTTGTTTTTCCCCATATGATTTGCCTAGGTTTTCCCCTAGTTATGATTTGTTTGGATGATATGCTTAGGTTTTCTCCATATGATTTAGTTGTTTTGATGATATGCCTAGGTTTGCTTGATTTGTTTAGTATACAATAGATATGATTTGCCTAGGTTTTCCCCTAGTTATGATTTGTTTTGATGATATGCCTAGGTTTTCTCCATATGATTTAGTTGTTTTGATTTGTGTATACATTAGATATACTAGGGTTGTGTATACAATAGATATCGCATAATGATTTGTGTATACAATAGATATCCCAAAATGATAGTGAAATCATACAATAGATATCCCCATAATGATTTGTGTATACCATAGATATGCCCATAGTGATTTGTGTATACAATACATATACCCATAATGATTTGTGTATATCATAGATATGCCCATAATGATTTGTGTATACAATACATATACCCATAATGATTTGTGTATAAGAGAAACACTTCATTATGGTTTAGGGTGGAAAACTTGTTGTCTATAATAACACAATGGTGGATTTTATTATGATTGTGCAGTAAAATGGATAAATCATGGATGGATAAGAGATACGATGACTTTCAACAATATAAGAGAGGAGTGATTGCGTTCTTGGATTGGGCATTTCAAATAGAAAGAGTTAATAAGAAATTTGGTGGCCTAAAGATTTATTGTCCATGTGTGAGATGCAAGAATATTAAATGGGATGTTAGAGAGGCAGTGTATAACCATCTCGTACTCAACGGATTTTGGTTACATTACTCCATTTGGACTGAACATGGAGAGGGTTTAGATTTGCGAATGGATGAGGATATGGGCGTAGATGCAGGAGTGACTACACAAACCTTGAATAATGTTGATCACGAGTTATTTGAACTAATGGACGATTTAAGAAGACCTGAGGCACAAGACATTGGTTTAGATGATAGGTTCTCGAGCAGTTTACCAGATGCAGAAGATATATTGGCTCCTGGGGTGGAAATGACGCGTTTGCAGTTTTTGTTAGAGCTGTTTAAGATGAAAGTAAGGAACGGATCAACTGCAGCAATGATGACAGATGTGCTGGGTTTAATACGAAAGTTATTAAATAATCCTCAGAATTATCCTAAGGATTGGAAAGAGGCGTAGCAACGATTCTGATCGCTTGGTCTGAAATACGAGAAGATCGATGCTTGTGTTAATGACTGTATGCTTTTTCGAGGAGAGAATTCGGATTTAGTTCTTTGTCCATATTGTAAGGCTTCCAGGTATAAAGAAGAAAAAAATGATTTAAAGAGAAAGAAGAAGTCAGTGAAAATATTACGATACTTCCCACTAATTCCAAGACTGAAACGTCTCTTCATGTCTGAAAAAACTGCAAAGTGGATGACGTGGCATTCTCGTTCAAATAAACGAGATGCTAATGGAGCTATGAGACATCCATCCGATGCAGAAGAATGGATAAAATTTGATCAGAGATATCCGAATTTCTCTAATGATGAGAGAAATGTTCGTTTGGGATTAGCCTAAGATGGTTTCAATCCGTTTGGTAATATGAGTCTGAGTTACAGCATTTGGCCCGTGATTCTGATTGTTTACAATCTACCACCATGGATGTCAATGAGTTCATCATTTATGATGATGACACTACTAATTCCTGATCCTAAAGGTCCTGGCAACGCTATTGATGTGTACCTACAACCATTAATGGATGAACTAAAAGTCTTATGGACTACTGGAATACCTACATATGATGCATGTAGGAAAGAGACATTTAAATTACAAGCTGCACTATTGTGGACTATAAATGACTTTCCCGCGTACGCAAATTTGTCTGGTTGGAGTACTAAGGGAAAACTCGCCTGTCCTGTCTGTCTTGAAAAAACACATTCGACATAGCTGTCTGGAAGTATGAAACATTTCTATTTGGGTCATCGTCGATTCCTTCCACCGAAGCATAGATGGCAAAGGGCAGATAGTAATAAGAAATTTGACGGCTCACCTTATGGGCAACGACTTGACTTAGCGCGTGTCAATGGTAACATTATTTGGGAACATCAATTACTTGTACGAAGCAGTTGTTTAGGACAGAAAACGAAGAAAAGTGTAGTCGGTGGTTGGAAGAAACAAAGTATTTTTTTCAGAGAGTTACCATACTGGAAACACTTACAAATTCGTCATAATTTGGATGTCATGCATATTGAGAAGAATGTTTTGGAGAATATTTTGGGAATATTAGATCTTTCAGGTCAATCTAAAGATAATGTAAGGACGAGACAAGATCTAGTTCAACTTGGAATACATGAGGATCTACATCCAATTGAATTAGACAATGGACGGATTAATATACCTGCAGCAGTATATACATTATCCAACACTGAGCGTGATAAAATTTTCAGCTTCCTTAAAAGTTTGAAGGTATCTGATGGGTTCTCATCACAGCTGTCAAGGTGTGTAAATGAAAGAGAACGCAAGATAACTGGTTTAAAAAGTCATGACTGTCATGTTTACATGAAAGTGTTACTCCCATTCGCTATTCGCGGGATTGTTGAAGACACTGTCGTACAATCATTAACAGAATTGAGTGAATTTTTCAGATTATTGTGTTCGAAGGTTTTAGATCCGTTGATCTTGAGAAGACTTGAAGAAGATATTGTTATCACATTATGCAAATTAGAGCTGATATTCCCACCACCCTTCTTTGACGTAATGGTTCATTTAATAGTTCATCTAGCAGGTGAAGCAAGGATCGGTGGGCCGGTTCATTATCGTTGGATGTATTCAATAGAAAGATACCTTCGAAAATTGAAAAATATGGTCTTTAATAAGGCACAACCTGAAGGATGCATTGCTGAAGGTTATCTTTGTGAAGAGTGTATTAATTTCTGTGAAATGTATATAAAAGGTGAAAGCGTGCGTTTCGGCCGTTATGAACAAAATGATGAAGGCGATGTCGTGGAGGAAGAGGATGAATCTAAATTATGGGTCTTTCATTCATGTGGCAGGCATATATTCAGTGGTATCCGCCGCGTAATATTCGATGCGGATAGAGATCTCATACACTACTATGTCTTGATGCAGTTGTTAGAAATTGACGAATTTTTTGATGAGTACAATTCATTATTTAATGAGACACATAACAAATCTGAATTCCTCAAATGGTTCCGTTCACGTGTGAGACATTTAAGGGAAACGATAGATGATAGGTGGAACATTAACCTTGACATTCTTGGATGCATACCATATTCTCAAGTTATATCTTACAAGGGTTATATTGTGAATGGATACAGATTTAGAACAAAGTCCGCCGACGAGATGAAATCGACGCAAATGTCGGGTGTTATAGTAAAAATAGATTTACCTTCAGGTTTAGACGGCTATTATGGGGAAATACTTGACATAATAGAGACCAGTTTTACTCATGAATGTCGATGTGTTCTTTTTATGTGCAATTGGTTTGATGTCTGTCGCGAGGGAATAGGATTTCAAAGAGATAGAAATGGGATTATTTCATTAAAACAATCCGGGAAATTGCAAACAAATGAGCCTTTTGCACTTGCCAGTCAAGTGGAACAAGTTTTTTATATTCCAGACAACTTCAATGATGGATGGATCATACCCGTGAGAACAATACCAAGAGATTTTTTTGATGTCAATGATGATGACGAGTTGCTAAATATAAACGAGGCATATCAAGCTGAAATGCAAGAACATCCAACTGATATTGTAGATGCGGATTTTTAATGTGTAAGTTTACCATCTTTTATTTTCCAATTCTTTATGTTAATTATATCATTGTTGTTATATATAATTTAAATGTTTCATAATATGCAGATATGCCTCCACGTCCTAGACGCATTCGGGATGCCCCGCCGGCACCACAGCGAGGGAGTAGTACCTCCGATCATGACGGATCGAGTAGTTCAGGCAGACGTAGAGGCTCATCTCAGTGCCGAGTGTTGGACCATCTTCGTCCTGGTGAGACACTCAGGGTACGGATAGTTGGAGGTGATGGTGGGGGAGAATGCAGCTGTTTTCCAGAGTTACTTGGGACAAGTGTGCAGAGCCAGGGTCCCTCTCCACATTACAGACTGGCGTTTAGTGGAGCGGTCAATAAAAGATGCCATTCTTCATGATTTGGAGGTATATATAATAACAAAGCAAATTTTTTCTTCAGTATATATATAAACTTATATCTGTTTGCTTTCTTTGCAGTCTAGTTTTTCCTGGGACCGTGACCCGGCCACTGATGCGCTGATTTTAGGCCATGGGGCGGAGATGTTGCGTAAATATCGAGGACGTGTGAAGGCCCGAGTGAGTACTTTGCTTTATATTTAATGATAAATTTATTTTTCATCATATAAGTATATACTTAATTTTCTTTATATTTTAAAGTACTTCGACCCGGAGCTTCCATTGGAAGTCAATTTGGCAAATTATCCTCCGAATGTACCCGCTGAACAATGGAGGGCGATGGTTTACATTTGGATGGGAGAAGAACATACGGTATGTGACATATATATGTGCATTTTATACATATATCATTTCGAATTCTTTTATTAAAATTATTATCTTCGTATAGGGCATCTCAAGGAGAAATACTGAAAATAGGAAGAAAGGTTTCAAGTCTACCCATAGAATGGGTAGAAGAAACACAAATCAATTAAAGGATGACTTCAAAAGTAATATACTTTATGATTACTGTTAAAATTTTAACTATTAACTATGCATTAAAATGATATCCTAAGTTTACTAATCTTTTCACATTAGGAAGTGGAGAACGAGAGAGTGCCCAGCCGAATGGAAGTCTTCGAGAAGTCTAAGAGCCGCGATGTGGGCGGGGAAGTTCATTGGGTGGATCCTGCCTATGGTCCAATTCATGTAAGTTATTCATAACATATTTGCATCTTTCTTACAAATTAAATGAATTTGAACTTACTTAAATAAATTTGTAGGAGGAGATGGTTAGGCTCGCAACCACTGGCTCTGTAGACCACACCGGAACGAGTCATCCACCTCTTACTCCTGATGCGGCCTTCCTCCAGGCGACCGGACCAGAGCATCAGGGACGCGTCCGTTGTGGTGGTCGTGGTGCCACCATACGGAATTGGTATGGAGTAGGGACCGGCTCGACCTCTCAGAAGACACAAAGAGAGAGGGAATTAGAGAGTCAGGTGTCTAGCATGAATATGGAGATTCAGGATTTGCGCCAACAAATGGCGATTTTCAATGCATTCATGCAGGCACATCAAGGTGGAGCGTCGACTAGCCACCCAACAGATGATGATAATACCGCTGCAAGGCTAGGCGACGACGATGAAGGCGAAGAAGAAGATGATGCTGATGACGACGAGGACGCCGACGACGAAGAGGATGAGGACGACTAGGATAGCTTAGTTAGTTTGTAGGATACTTTAGTATATTGTATAACTATTATGAACAATTATTGTATGCTACTTTAGTATTTTGAATGCATATGTTGTTGGACAAGGACTTTATGAATGTCGATTGCATTTTTTTGTGTGGTGATAGTAATGTTTATTATGAATACCGATTTTTTGTAACAGGTACTACATTATATTGACATACAGGGCAAAATGAGGATCAAATAGGGGGCAATGGAAATTTTTTTTGTTAGCAGATGAACAAAGGGGACGGTCATGGCAACCGTCCCCTACGTTCTTAGAGACGGTTATGACCGTCTTCGCTTTCTCTCTTTTGGGACGGTCGTGACCGTCCCCCCTGATGACATTAAGGGACGGCCATGACCGTCCCCAATAAGATGCTTTAAGGGATGGTCATGCCCGTCCCCTATGGCAGACTTTTAGGGACGGTCATGACCGTCCCCTATGTATGCGTATTGGGGACGGTCCGTAATACTGTCGCCTATACCAAATGGGACGCGACCTTTGGAGACGGTCTTAGGACCGTCCCCATTGATCAATGGGGACGGTCATGTTATCATTAGCGACGGATGTTGACCGTCGCCTGTTCTACTCTTTCTTGTAGTGAATATACAGTATTATATACATGTATACTATACCTATGTATTATGTACATTTGTTTTTATTTTATTATTTTTACAATATTTTATATTTTATTTATTTGTAAAATAATTTTAGGAGTATAAAATATTTTTTTATTTGATTTTATAAATTAATTAAGGTTGCAAGATAAATGGGTATTGTGTTATATGCATGTGGTTTTTGTGGATTGTATCTATATTTTATTTTGTATTTTCTGATTTTTATTTTATTTTATATTATTTTCTAGGACTATATACAAGCGTTAAAAATAATAAGATATTTATATTTTGTCAAAATAAATATAAATAATTATTTGTGCAAGAATATGTGGTACGTACAATACACAATGTACCCTATTTCTCTCTACTTATTTTCTTTGCGATCTGGTCAAGTCTTGACCTTCTCTTAGGGTTTGGGTCACTTTGTATTTATTCTAAATACATCGTTCTTTTTCTTTTCTCTTTATTCTTTTATTTTTGGAAAATAGGTGCTAATTATGAGATATTAATAATGGCATGTACAATGTTAATTTATTGTATTTATAAATGGTTTTGCTAAAAGACAGAGTTAAATAAAAGAATAAAGAATGAAAAACGTAGATTCATCAGTGATGCATCTCAAACATTTGACCTTAACTGTTTCATTTGATTTTTGTTTATTTTTCTTTTATTCGTAATATACTTATAGATTTAGATGCACTTTGGGATTCACAAATTGAGAACGCTCTTTTTTTTCATTAATGTCTTGCTCTCTTGAACCCACAAAAGAGCGAGCTTTAAAGTGAGTCGAGTGTCGTATATCGTCAGATGTATTTAAAGACTCTAAATAAGATAATATAAGGTTGCAACCTTCGGAATCAGAGTCAACAACAATCCATCCCTTGGGGAGAAGAAGATGCATATTCAAGTAGGGTCTCCTCCTGTAAAGAGTGTCAAAGAGACATCCTAGTCAATTCTCCAGAAAGTTTCTCTGATGTCTTCCCTTGCCCAAAGTCTATCCTCCTTTTGTTAATTTTCAAAATCTATGCTAATTAGAATTATGTTTTCTATATTTTTGAGAGCTGCTAAAAAAAGCAGGGAAGCCTGCTTCTTCTTCCCCAAAGGTGCCTTCTTTTTACAGTAGTTCGACCTCCTAGAGGAGGCACATAGATGGTTAAAGTTTGATGTGCTAGGAAATCCATGAGCAAACAAGATGGCCTCCTCCCTGCAACCTGGAATTGATGTACATAGGCTTGGGCAAGGTTATCTCGATTCCCTGCCAGTCGACCCCGATACAGTAAGTTAGATTTGTTAGTGCTTGTATTATCAAGTTGAATTTTGAGATCTTTTTAATATATGTTTCTTTGAGGCCTAACAAAAAATAAGGAAATGTAAGGTACCTAGTATGACTATTATGATATTCTCATACATCCAGTAATCAATCATTGTTTCCTACTAGGTGAAGTTGATATAACTTGTGCCTTATGCCATTCACCCAGGTGGTAGGCGGTTATGTTTACTTGCAATTTCTCTTGTCACTTAACCCTAGTAAACTTTCAAGACTGATCTACTTAGGTTGACATCTCCTTCTCTTATCTAGAACGTAAAGCTCAACTTCCTACCTTCAACGTCCCCAAACGCAGCATCGATAGGTCTAGGAGGACAACCAATATTGGTCTTCCCCTTATCTTCATCCTTGGACATCATTCCCAAAGAATCAAACAGAGCGTCGAGACCTTTTTTTAGTATCCACTTACCGTTTGATCCTATATATACATATTTTATGTTAAGGCACATGTTATATGATAATTTATTTTCAGGAGAGCACATCTTCCAAGTTGTTTATGTATTACGCACTCCATTATTTTTACATAATGAGATCTCCCATTGCTCATATTCTTTCATGTTCGATCGAGATTCCATAAGGGTCTAAAATATCCTCACTAAAAGAATAGTGAAGATGGAGTGTCGTTGAGGCAACTGCTCACGAATCCATGATTTAGACAACAAGTGCCCACAACAAATAATTAATCGATGAATGACAAAAAAATAAAGTTCAATTTATTATACTCTACAAACAAAGATGTATATCACATAAGCATGTAGAGGTCAAACCACTGAGAGCAAACAAGGTAGCCTAATAATTATTGCTAATAAAAAATGAATTATGTACACAAGTGTCCTTTTTATGTGGGGTCTTTTGATTTTTTTAACTTTTATTTGATTTTTTATTGTATATATATAATTGTTAAGTAATAATTTTTTGATTTTTAATTTCTTTTCAATTTAAATATTGTATAAAATATATAGAAGAGCGTAAAAATAGATATAAGATATGATATAAAGTATAACTATGTATCTTATAATGAATATAAAATTAAGAAAAAAATTAATAAATATAGCCCATGTTATATTTCATATATATATATATATACATATCTTTTTTTTGTTCTGAAATATTTATAAGGTATTTATAATAATTATAATTACATTATAACCCATATATATAGATATATAATACAATATAGGGTATTATTATAAATCTAGCTAAAAATAATCAAAATTTGCAAAATAAAATGTTTTTGCGTTTTTCATATTTTCCTACAAATTTTTTCCAGTAATTTTGCTAATTTCTAGGTAATTTCAAAGTCAAAAATATCTTAAAATCAAGATTAATTAAAAAGGCCGAATTGTTTTAAGTTTGAAAAATAATAAATAAAGTTAAAAATTTCCATGACTAATTTTCAAATGCAATAATATATACATAAATGAAATTATCAAACAGAAATAAATGTTTTCGATTTTTTGAAGAATTTTTATATTTTTAGGATTTGGGGGATTTTTATTTTTTTATCATTTTCTTAATTTTTAGGGATTTTTTATCTAAAGATAGAAAATAATATAATGGAAAAAATATAAAATTTTGGGATTTTTCAAAAAGGTTTTATACTTTCTAGTTATTTTCTAAGTCAAACAAGGGGAAAATGTGCTCTTTTTTATTTTTAATAAATAGAAAATCTGCATAAAATTCAAAACAAAATATATAGCATGAAAAAGCAAGCATCCATGTTCATTGTCCTATTTTTTCATAATTTTTGGAGCACGGATGAATTAAACAAACACGCACAGAAATATAAGAGTATTAGAGATCTTTTTGCAAATATAAAAGTTTACATGCATTTCAGAACCCTAATACAAAATCCAGGGGTGAAAATGCATCTTAACCATAAATATTTAAACTAAAAGTGCCTGGCATGGACATAGTTGCAATATTTACAAAGTTTTGGTCCTCTTTACAAATTATCCACAAAAGTTAATACATAACATATAAATATTGGACTTATTATAAATACAAAAACCCACAGGGGTATAGTTGCAAAATACCCACCTCACGTGGAAGACTAAGTGAGGTAAACTGGCACGGACACCTGTAATTACATGAAAAGGCAGGGGGCTCCATGCAAAATTACCACTACTATTTACACTTCAGACTAGAATTTTAATATTAAAATGTATAAAACTGTGAGGGCCATTTGTGATATTTGCCTAATATTTGCACACCAACGAACGACTAGGATCTTCTTACTTGACATGCGTCGGCTTCTCCTTGTGTGATGACGCTTCTGTCGCGGACTGTTGAGATTAGATCCCCAGATGAGATCGGACAATCATGACTCTGCAAATCCAACAGCTACTACTCGCCTGGGCTTCTGGCTCTGATCGAACAACTAAGAGAGAGATTGGAAGAACAGAGAAGAACCCCGCTCCTCCCAAACTTGGAATCGATGAAGCTCGTGCCTTCGATCTCCTTCTTACTAAGGAGGTGCTATGATGGATCCTGGGGATGGTCCGCACTGAGTGGTGGTCCTAGAATGATCTAGAGCCCATCGATGGGGCTCTGGCGTGGCTTGGAGCATGGAGCCCTCGCGTATATTTAAATGGGGCTTAGATACCCCCTTCCAAACCTGCAAGTTAGACAGGGAACTTCACAAGGAGCGGGGGGCTTTATTGCTAGGGTTCGAAGCGAGATGAGGGAAGGCGGAGGTGCTTTGGCGAAGGCGACAGAGTGAACAACGATGGACTGAATTTGGAGCAATTCAGGTGGTGTGATGGGTCGAGGAAGTGGAGAACATGCTGAGGAACGATATGGGGGTGTTGAGGGAGTCGGATACAGTCAGAAACGGGGTGGAACAGAGCCGGAGCTGGGAGCTCTGGCGATCGATTCAAGTGGATTTTGCACTAAACTACAAATCCAATGCCTAAATAAAGTATAGGAACATGAAAGATCAGACTAAATCTATCTATAGATGGAAGAAAAATTCACAGCTCGAACCTAGGAACCAAGGAGCAGAGGCAACCGGAGCGTCGCCTTGGGTGCACCACTCCTCCTACGCCCGCTTCAGAGCCTCAGAGAATCGCATTCTATCACCACTCTGCTCTCTTGGTCGAGGGTAGAGGGAATCGAGGATTGAAAAGGGATCAAAGAATCAAAGATTGGCTGGAGGGGTTTATTTATAGGCAGAATTTGGTGGATCTTGCTACTTGATTCAAGGACGCAACAGAGGAGATCGATGGGATCTAAGGATCAGGCGTGAATCATGGACATCGCATATGTAGAATTTGTTCAAGGCTCAAGGTGATTCGATCATGAGATCACAAGGGGAAATGATGAGAAAGAAGCGGCTCGAGGTTCTGACAAGGGTCGGAGGCGCCAAAGGGGTAGTTGACTGAGGTCAACAAAAGAATGAATATGGTTAGTCCACGTAGACCAACCAGAAAAATGCAAGGCAAAAATGATTTGTAAAATGAATAATAATTAGTAAATTAATTTATTAATTTTAGGTTATAAAATGAAAAGATGTTTACTATTTTTTGTAGCATTTTATTCCCATTTTTATATAATTTAATGAGGCAATTTATTACAAGCTATTATTTACAAGTATAATTCTAAGTATATTTACCTATATACGTGTAGATTATTTTATTTTATATTTTTAGATTTTGTTATTCTATACACTTAATTTATATATTTATAACTTATTTATATGTACAAAAATATATTTTTTGTTGTATTTTTTCGAGTTTATTTACTTGCATAAATAGATGTATTTATATTTATAAGTATAGGTAATTCATCCATATATTTTATATACTTATTTATTTTAGTTCATTTTTAATGGTTTTCTTTTATGTTAATTATGTACACATAATATAAATAATATTTACAAAATTATAAAAATATTAAATAATTAAAATTTAAAGAGTGAATAAAATGAATATTTTATTCAGGTATATTGTACAATAGGGGTCCAAAACCTAACTTTTGCATCTTAATTTCAAATTAAATGAAACTACTTCATTAAATAGTTAATTGATAGTCATATACACTTAAAGTGATTTTGATGTATTTTGAGTTTTTATGGAGAAGATATGGGTTTGAGAAGTTTGGGTTTTGGCTTTTTATTCATAGTATCGAATGGATAGCGTATATTATTTTTAGATGAAATTAGTTTTGTATTTTTCTGTGTATTTTTAAGTATAACTTTATGTACAAAGTTCGTTGATTTGATTTATAAAGAATAAAATAGGTCCCAAAATACATTATTGAAGAATAAATAATTAGGGTTTTATTGTGTGTTTGACCCTTATCTTCCCCTACTTTATTCCTTGTCGACCCAGTCATTATGATGCCTAGTCACAAAATATCTTTGGTATTTTATTTCTTTTTATTTTCTTTTTCTTAATTCTTTTATTTTAGCTTTAAATAATGTATTTTATACAATAATTTTTCAATAAATAATGAATGTTATTTTAGATAAAATAATGATATTTACATGCATTTATCTAGGGAATGAAGGCCAAAATAAAGAATAAAGGTGATGAAATGGAGATTCATCATTTTCCCACTACATTAATGAGATTTTCCCATGTAAATCGTTGTGTTCTCCATGTGATTGCTCGTTGATTGCTTGCATGCTTGGATTGTTCTTCAACAAAATGGTATCAGAGCCATTGAATCAGTGGTCATTTACTTTGAATTGAGAGTCCCATAAAGATCAGTTTGGTTGATAATTGCCTCTTTGTGTTAAAACCTCATGCAACAATTTATTTATTGATTAGAGCTAGCACCCACAATGACGACGAAGTCTGGTTGAAGTGTCAAATTTTGCATGTGGAAGGTCAAGATGTAGCCGATCCCCATTCAATAAGGCATCATAAAGGCACTGGGGGGTCTTAAGAAGTTGTTCACTAGATTGACTCAAGATGAGAATGATGCAAAGGTTCGATCAAGCATACAACTTTGCATTTTTTTGGGCTTCCATGTACTCCCATAATAGGTTAAGCTTGGTGTATTTTTTTTATTGTGACATCTCAGATGTCTTATATTAAATGAATGAAATGGTTTGATTGTTTAAAAAAGCATACGAATTCACCTGTCGAACGATGTTCTTTATGAAGGAGAACTACGCAACATCACAATCTTGGTAGCATATAAATGAAGAAGACCCTCTCAAGTCGTGTGCATCTTAAGCAATGCCTCTTTATGCTTCATATATGTAAAGGTACATCTAATAAATGTCATCTAGATATCTTCATCTCTATTATATCTGAGTTAGAAAATATATAAGAAGAAGCCATGCATTTTTGCTGCTATGTTCGTCACCGCCCTTGTATAAACACTTTAGAGAGACCCTGGTTTACATGGAGGATGGAATCACACTAAATGCTGTAAAATCATCCCTTTTCTTGAATGAGTTAATGGACCATGAATTAATGAGCCATTCCTCAAATGATAAGAAGACTGCGATGCTTCAAGTGAGGGAAAAATACACATGATGAAAGAAGTTTGATAATTCACAAGATGAAAAGGAAAAAGTCATATCAAAATGTTTTGATTAAGCAAGGGAAAAGGGCATACGAAGGAGGAGTGTTGTATACTCCAAAATAAGGAGAAGGAACAAAAATAATATGCCAAAGAAGGTTATACAATGCAAGCAAAGCTATTTGGAATAAAATGCAGAGATGTGGCATATGTTTTGAGGGATAGTAAAACACATAAATTGAAGGATGCTTGGCTTCTCTATTCTGGTTACTCTTACCACATCACATTCAATCACAGTTTAATTCTCCACATACAAATCGTTTGATGGATGAGTCATCATATTTATGGCTTTTAAATTATTCTTAGGTTCAACATTCACTCTTGTTTATTTCGTTAGTAGTTCGATTAAGTTTGGATTCAAAAATAAATGGATAGAACCTAAACATAAGTTTAAATCTGTTTATATAAATGAATGGAACTTAAATAAGATAGGTTCACTCAGGTTTCATTAAAAGTTTGATTAAATTTAAGAAATGAGTATGTGAAATACATATGCATGAATCTACACTGATATGTACGAAATCTTGCATTCTTATGTGATGAAACTTATAAAGATTTGGTTGATAATCAATAACTATTTAAAGTAAACCTTCTATGAAGTTGAATGAATAAAAAAATTTGTACAAATCATAAATGAAGCTTGATTGTAGCAAAAAAGATTATATAATATAAATTCTTGAAGGTTTACTGTTTTTACATACCGAGATCTCTTTTTGCTCGTAGTCTTTTCCCTCCGTACCAATGAGATTTTCCCACATAAATCGTTGTGTTCTCCGTGTGATCGCTCATTGATTGTTGACGTGCTTGGATCGTTCTTCAACAAACTGGCATAAGAGCATTGAATCAGTGATTCTCCACTATGTATTGAGAGTCCCATAAAGATCTATCTTATTGACAGCTTCCTTTTTACGTTGAAACCTTGTACAACAGATCATCTTTTTTATCAGATATGGCACCCATGATGATGTCGAAGTTTAGCTCGAACTGTTTAGACTTGTGGATGTCGTCCAATTCAAAGAACCAACTCCGCTCACACCTGACTATCAAAAAGCCTAGTGTCAAATTTCGCTTATGGAAGGTCAAGATTTAGTCGATCCCCATTCAGTAGGATGTCACAGAGTTGTCCGTGACATTGACTCAAGATGAGAAGGAAGATATGGATGCAAAGGCTCGGGAAAGCATACAACTTTGTATTTTTTAGGGTTGCCATGTACTTCTGTAATGGGTTAAACTTGGTGTGTATTTTTTGTTGTGACATCTCATATATCTTATATTACATGAATGAAATGGCTTGATCGTTTCATCAAAAAAGTATACAACTTTACCTATCGAATGATGTTTTTCGTGAAGTCTTGAAAGAGAATTCTGAAATGGATATCACATTCTTGGGAGCACATACATGAAGATGACCCTCTCAAGTCGTATGCATATCAAGCAACACCTCTTTATGCTTCGTATATATGAAGGTACATCTATTAAATACCATCCAGATGTCTCCGTCTCTATTATATTCGAGTCAGAAAGTATAAAAGATGAAGACCATGCATTTTTGTTGCTATGTTCATCACTATCCTCATATAAGCACTTCAGAGAGACGATGATTTACATGGAGGATGGAATCACACTAGATGTTGTAAAATCATCCCTTCTCTTGAAGGAGTTGATTTGAGCCGTGAGTTAATGAGCCATTCCTCAAAAGATAAGAATACTAGGTCGCACCAAGTATGGGGTAAATCCACACGATGAAAGAAGTTTGATAATTCACAAGATGGAAAGGAAAATGTCAGATCAATTTTTTTGATCAGGTCGATCTACGGTGTTTCCTCCAGCCTGTCGGTCCAAGCGGTAGGAGGGGGATCTACAACTACGTTCTGGAGGGGCGTGCGCTCGGTCTTGTCGGATCTGTCGGGTCATTTGCACCCTTTGCTCGGGGATGGGCGTAGCTTTCGCTTCTGGAGAGACAATTGGACGGACGGTGGTGCTCTCAGTGATATTTATCCGAGATTATTTGCGTTGGCTTCAGATAAGGATGTCGGTGTGGCACATGTGTGGGCGAACGGTTCATGGTCACATGTGACCTACCTTTGTGGTTGAACTGTCAGATCAGAGAGCGGAAGATTTTTTGAGTCTGTCTGATCGGTTGTCCAACCGGGCGGGTCCAACGGAGGGGCGTGACTCTTGGGATTGGCGTGATGGCTCTTTCTCGGTGCGGAAGGCTTATGGGACGTTGGTGGCCCAGCCTTCCAATTAGGGCTGTCAGATATTTCTCAGGTTCGACATTCGCTCAGATTCGGCTCGCTAAAAGTTCGATTCAGATTCGATTCGAAAATAAACGAACCCAACCTTAACAAGAGTTTGGGCTCGATTAAATAAACGAATCGAACCTCAAAAACATAGGTTCGCTCAGATTCGGTTCGTTAAAAGTTCGATTATATACACATATACATACATAAAAGTATATATACATACATATTGTATTTATACAAGGAAAAATACATTCTATATTACCATAAGGGCATTCACTTATTTTTCCAAACCCATCCAATTATCCACTCCCTAAGTCCCTATTCCCTATTCCCGAAATCCCACAAAACCCTCCCATGCAACTGTGGTTTTTCCCTTTGAACAGAAACGCATTCACAACATTTATTCTTAAACGAACCTTTAACGAGCCGAACCGAACCTTTACGAACCTTACCCGAGCCGAGCCGAACATGATTACAGTTTTCATTTTATCGAGCCGAACCGAGCCCGAGCCTGAAAGTTTGCTAAACGAGCCGAACCGAGCCTGGGCTGGTTCGCTCAGGTTCGGCTCGTTTACACCCCTACTTCCAATGTGGACACCCTGGTCTCGAGGGACTGTGCTATGATCTGGTCTTGGAAGATCCCATCTAGGATAAAGGTTTTTCTGTGGCTTCTGAGAAGGGAGCGAGTGTTGACGGCTGCTAGAAGAGCAAGGCTCTTCCTGGGCGTCGTGGACTTGTGCATTAGGTGTGGTGAATTGCCGGAAGATGTGGATCATTTATTTTTTGAATGTCCTGGGTCGGTTGAAGTTGGCAAAGGGCGGCGATCACTGGCCTTGATTGGAGTAACAAGGACAACTTCTGGGACTCTTGCAGGAGGTGGGCATGCTTAGAGAATGGGAGGTTGAAGATTTGTGCGATGATCTGGTGCCTCTGGTTGGCCAGAAACAATGTGATTTTTGAGGGGTCGAGATTCTATTCCGAAAATGTACTTGGGCATGCCGGAGCCCTCCTTGAATCCTGGCGGGTGTAATTAATAAGTTTATCGTTAATATATTTTTTGGATGGTCCTCTTAAGGAGGCCCATCCCCCACCGTTTCTTAAAAAAAAAACTTTTAGTCAGGGTTCCATGGTATCCATTCTTTCCTATACTTGTTAATTATCATTGAACTGAATATCGTGAGATATATTGGCTTTCCTCGGGTTTGTGTCCAACATATTTTTCTCTCCCTATGCAGTTACTGACCATTATATCCACTGTTGATGATCTCAATTATCCCGAGAAGACAGAAACTTACTATATTGTTAATGCTCCCTACATATTTTCAGCCTGTTGGAAGGTGAATATCTCGTTATTTATCTCGCTTGAGGGAACACTTAGCTTGTTCTGCCACATCTCACCCTCAACTTTTGGTTTGAAAAATGGCAGGTAGTAAAACCTCTTCTGCAGGAAAGAACAAAAAAGAAAATCCAACCACTACAAGGTTGCGGCCGTGATGAGTTGTTGAAAGTAAGTTTAATTTCTATAGTGTTATTTGATATTTCAGAAGTAGATCGTTCCGTTGCCTGGGCTCACTAGGTGTTATTTTAATATGAACTGTTTTTTCATCTTCTATTTGTTCTGATGTTCCTCTCTGTTGACAGATAATGGACTATTCAGCTCTTCCTCATTTCTGTCGGAGGGAGGGATCCGGGTCGTCACGCCATTCGAGCCCTGAAAATGACGATTGCTATTCACTGGATCATCCCTTCCACCAACAGCTCTACAATTACATCAAAGAACAAGCAAGAGTCGACGGACTACCCATGCCCATCAAGCAAGGCTCTTTCCATGTTGATGTCCCCGAGCCAGATCCCGAAGGAAAGGCAATTGTTCAGACAATACAATCTGAGCTCCACAAACTGGAAGACCAGAATGGCAAGAATGGCATCTTCCGTTCGATGAACGGCCTTGCAATCCACAATGATTAGAACCTGTAGACAGAGCGGGGCATCACGACAAGCAAATCAATGCTTGCTATCATGATCAAATGGGAAAAAGCTGCTGCAATTTCTTAATGCAGGTTCCCACAGAAAAGTTAATTTCTAACATATAATTTCTGGTTGTGGGAGCGAATGCTTTCGACATGGCTGGTAGGGAGAGCTTGGCTGAGATTCACTTGTTTATTTTGTAATGATGGGTGGGAAATTATACACCACCCAAGCCTTAGCACCTCTTGATGATCATATATGTGATAAGTCTCCTTTTTTTTGTTTCCTCTATCTTGTCGATCTGTTCAGTATATATATGACAATGAGATCTGTGTAAGATGAAATAAGTTTCTCATCTTATGAGAGTTAAAACAATATGAAATAACTCACGTTGCCGATCCCATCAAATTGCATCTTTAAGATTTGCAGCTGCAATCTGCAAACTGTGAAGTCTAATTATATGATCATTCACATATCTAAGTTCCAGTGGAAAACATTTTCTTGTTTTTTGCTGTCATCAAGGTCCTATGCAAAATAATCTTTGAAATTCACATGCTTACAGAAAGAAAGTGGTGGGCTCAGCATACATCTTGTGAGAAGGACGTATGTGTAAGTGGTTGCATGCCTATATAAATGCCCCAAATGGGATAGGAAAACATATGTCAATTAGTTTGTCACAGGTGGGGAGTACTCTATCCTTCCCTCTCTTCCTATCTAATCAAAAGTATGCCTTCATGCGGTACCAGAGCTAGTTTTTGATCTTGGAACATGTGAGTTAGGGTATGTGTTGAGATGCGCCTTGAAAACTCAACCTGAGTAGGATCTAATGCATTTGGTAAATACTTATTGGTTGTCCTCATTATGGTGTCGGGGGCGGAGCCTCCATGGTATGGCTGCTAAGACCAAACCCCAATCAAAGTTTAGTTTAGAAGGGTGGAATTCATTGTAGAACAATCAACTTGACGTGCCGTATCTCTTTTCTTTTCCTCCTTACATATTTCACAACATGCTTTGAGCTTTCTCAACATCATTGTCGCGTAGTAATGAAAGATATAGCATCACTAATTTCTTTGACTCGTTCTCGGGAGTTGCGTCCTGTTGAAAGAGAGCATGGCAATTGCTAAGACTTTTCTGCTAGTTGGTTGCTTTGAGTTCATGGACGGTACAACCTAGTCTTATATTACTATCTCAGCTCACTTTAAATAGAGAAGCCTATCAAATCTAGTATGGTCAGCTCACTACTATATATCAAACGTCTCATCAAGACTTTGAACATGAGCTTGGGTCCCATTTTCTTACTTCCATGATATTCAATCCTCCCTTAAGGTGATTGATAACCATGGTTCACGATTGACTAAGGTGGAATAAATAAAGTGTCGTTGTCCTCAATCAATCAAACTAGTCACAAGAAAATTAAACCGCTCAAAGATAAATCAATTGAATGTAAGCGTCTTCGCTATTTTATTTACCTGGTATAGCGACCAGGGTCGAACACAAGGAGCACGATTTAAAAACTAAGTAGTCCGATTTCAGAACACAAAATATTTTCAGTGGTTTTTAATTTTTCAAATTTTTAATTTTCAAATAGAGGCGGCAAGCACAACAAATGAAAGATACACACAACACTCTTTTTGTATTTTTCCAAGCTGCCAAAAATGCTCAGAAAAATATAATAAAAATATTTTTGGGTTTTATAGGTTTTATATTATTTTTAATAATTTTTTGGGGGTTTTCAGATGTTTTTGTGAATTTCTAAAAATCAAATAGTGATAAAAATACTAAATAGTATACAACCAGGAGCCCAAAACCCCTGGATGGTATTTTTATGATAAAATATAAGTAAAAATCTAAAAATAAAAACTGAAAACACTATTTTTTGTTTTTTTTAATTTTATATATTTTTATGTGATTTTAAGTATTTTGCACTTATTAGGGTTTTATAAGGATTTTTCAAACAAAAAAGGTGTTGGAGATAAAACACAACAAAACACAACTGTAGAAAATTTTGTGGAATTTTAAATTAATTTTTCAAAATTTTCTATAATTTTTCTAAGATAAATAGATCACTTTTTAGGGGTTTTTGAATTTTTTAATAATATAAAATACAAAGAAATTAGCTAGCCAAAATTACTACCAAAATAACATGCAAACAGGAGTCACACTGAATTTTTATGTAATTTTTAAAAGTCAATTTCCTATTTATTATAATGAATAACAGATGAGAAGTTAAAATCAATTTATAGGGACCCAAATGCAATTCTTTTAAGTTCTAAGTCCAAAGAAT
Organism: Ottelia alismoides; assembly: GCA_037367405.1. Lineage (NCBI taxonomy): Eukaryota > Viridiplantae > Streptophyta > Magnoliopsida > Alismatales > Hydrocharitaceae > Ottelia > Ottelia alismoides. The sequence continues at coordinate 94,532 of JAZKJV010006700.1, read as the reverse complement.
AACATTCAATAAAACCTCAGAAGTCCAAAAATGCAATTTATCCAGTAAAGGCACGCGCAACACGTGATCCAGGCAGTTAGGGGCATAAATGCAAATATTTAAAACTTGATATTCATTTCGTAACAGCTAAAAGATTCATGACAAAAGTTGCAAATATCCCAGCATAACATGTGGGGACACACGTGACTCAGACTCGACTGGACTGAAATGCAAATATAAAAACGAGTGGGTCCAAACTGCAAATGTTTTAACTACACATTTTATTTACTAGACTAAAGCGAAATAAGAAAACATGTAAGGATAACAAAGAAATATACCCCGAGGGCACGTGAGGCGCGCATGGGGGGCTCTGATGGTTCTGATGGTTTTCCGCAAAAGAATCTGATGGCTCAGAGATGGTCAGGGACGTGCGGTCAGATCTGCTGCGTCATACCTGATCTAACGATCTGCAAGGCTTCTTGTCAGGCGACTCAGATGAGGGGCCCAGAAATGATCTGAGCGTCAGGATAGGGCGCTAACAGAAGGCTCGGATCAAATATGGGATGAGACTCCAGATCGAATGACGACGAAGGTGGCTGGAAGAACAGGTGTCCGACGAACTTCGTCTGAGCGTGGAGGATGATCCACAGCTCCGATGAACCTACTGAGGAGTCCAGCACGATTGTGGGAGTACTTCGCATCGAGTGGGCAACTCTGATGGGAAGATGATCGGTCAGATGAACGAGACGGTGGTTCTCCGCCTGCAGCTGCTCCCCTGAGCAGTTGGGGCTCTAAATGATCCTCCCTGCACGTCTTGAACCTACAGGTGTATTCTCGGCTCGAAGAACAAGCTTCGACCACGTTTATTTTGCAACATAAAGAAGGCAAGCAGTGGTGGATGAGGGGTCGACTTCCGACGATTGTGGAGGAGGGAAGTCAGGCCTTAATCTCAGCCTAAAGACCAAGTCTAAGGGGGTCAGGTTGCGTTAGGATATGGATGATGATTCGGGGAGTCGATTCGTACAGAGGAAGGTATGTGACGAAGCTCCAGACCCGGTGGTCGAAGCTGGTGAACAAGCGATGGCGGAAATGGAGAGATCGAAGTGAGATGGAAAATGCGGGAAAAATAAGCGAGATCTGAAGGTGCTGACGAACTCAGGGACTCTAGGCGAGGTGCACGGAGTGGTCGTGGCCTCAATCTTACTGCGGAGGGCATAATAGGCTTCATGCGGCAGAGCTCCAACCGCGTTGTGAGCTGTGAGCCTCCAAGAGTCTCCTACGGTTCCAAAGCTACCCTCAGGGTGGTTGTCACACATCTGAAGGTGGCTAGGGAGCAATGATGGTGCAATGGACGAGATAAGGAGACGGAGAAGCGGAAGAGAGTATATATAGGCATACCTCATGGTCTGGAAAGATCGATCAATGGGGCGAAACCCTAGATAGATCTGATCCTTCCTAGGGATCCGCGAGGATCGCAGATCCTAGGAGAGGAATCGAGCGCTGAAAGCGAGGCAAAAGGAGGTCGGGTTCGATCTAGAAAAATCCGAGAAAATGCTCCGACGAGCTGGAATAGGGTCGACCAGGCTAAGGGGAGAGGTTGACCAGTGGTCAACAATCCTACGTGGACCAATTAGGAATAGGAATTTACAAAATAAAGGGAAGTAAAAAATAGTAAATGAATTTAAAAAATTGAGTGGGATTATTGGATTGATCCTTTGGTGGGAAATGTTCTTCATTTTAGAAAATGAAATCATTCCATGACTACAAACCCAAAGAAAGATGACCTCTATGAGATATACGATTTATGCCGGAAAGGTATGAAGTTGGACGGACTTCGCTTCTTGCAGGGAATCAGAGTCTTGGTGCAGAGCAGCACCATCTCTCCGTCAGTTTCTGAGGCTAGTAGAAAGTGGAAGGAAGGATCAGAAACATGAAAGAGGCGATTAGAATGGTACTTGAATCCATTTACGATCTCGAGTTTCCAGACACATCACACTTCCGCCCGGGTCGAGGCTCGGCCCTTAGACAGATCAAAGAAGAGTGGGGAACCTCTCACTGGTTTTTGGAATTCGAGGTCAGGAAGTGTTTTCACACTATCGACAAGTGAATAAAATAAAAAAATATTTATTATTTTATAAACTATTTTCTATAAATTTTAATTATTTCTATAAATTAATTTATTATGGTATATATTGTTTATTGTATTATATACATGTATACTATACCTATGTATTATGTACATGTGTTTTTATTTTATTATTTTTACAAAAATACTTTTTATTTTATATTTTATTTATTTGCATAATAATTTTAGGAGTATAAAATGATTTTTATTTGATTTTTATAAATTAATTAAGATTGCAAGATAAATAGTTATTGTATTATATGCATGTGGTTTTTGTGGATTTTATCTGTATTTTATTTTTTATTTTATGATTTTTATTTTATTTTATATTATTTACTAGGACTATATACAAGTGTTAAAAATGACAAGGTATTTATATTTTGTCAAAATAGATATAAATAATTATCTGTGCAGGTATAGGTGGTATGTACAATACATAGTGTACCCTATTTCTCTCTACTTATTTTCTTTGCGATCAGGTCAAGTCTTGACCTTCTCTTGGGGTTTGGGTCACTCTGTATTTATTCTAAATACATCCTTCTTTTTCTTTTCTCTTTATTCTTTTATTTTTGGAAAATAGGTGTTAATTATGAGATATTAATAATGACATGCACAATGTTAATTTATAGTATTTACCAGTATTTATAAATGATTTTGCTAAAAGACAGAGCTAATAAAAGAATAAAGAATGAGAATCATAGATTCATCATCCCCCTATACTTTAGCTTTGCTAGTCCCTTAGCAAACACTTATTTGAAAAAGGAGTGAAAAAGAAGAGAAGAAAAAAAAAGAACCAAAGTTGATTAGTAAACTTATCTTCATTAAATTAGAGTATGGAGCTCAGTCAGTCCCTTGGATTATTAGGTTAAGCTTGGTGTATTTTTTTTATTGTGACATCTCAGATGTCTTATATTAAATGAATGAAATGGTTTGATTGTTTAAAAAAGCATACGAATTCACCTGTCGAACGATTAGCATATAAATGAAGAAGACCCTCTCAAGTCGTGTGCATCTTAAGCAATGCCTCTTTATGCTTCATATATGTAAAGGTACATCTAATAAATGTCATCTAGATATCTTCATCTCTATTATATCTGAGTTAGAAAATATATAAGAAGAAGCCATGCATTTTTGCTGCTATGTTCGTCACCGCCCTTGTATAAACACTTTAGAGAGACCCTGGTTTACATGGAGGATGGAATCACACTAAATGCTGTAAAATCATCCCTTTTCTTGAATGAGTTAATGGACCATGAATTAATGAGCCATTCCTCAAATGATAAGAAGACTGCGATGCTTCAAGTGAGGGAAAAATACACATGATGAAAGAAGTTTGATAATTCACAAGATGAAAAGGAAAAAGTCATATCAAAATGTTTTGATTAAGCAAGGGAAAAGGGCATACGAAGGAGGAGTGTTGTATACTCCAAAATAAGGAGAAGGAACAAAAATAATATGCCAAAGAAGGTTATACAATGCAAGCAAAGCTATTTGGAATAAAATGCAGAGATGTGGCATATGTTTTGAGGGATAGTAAAACACATAAATTGAAGGATGCTTGGCTTCTCTATTCTGGTTACTCTTACCACATCACATTCAATCACAGTTTAATTCTCCACATACAAATCGTTTGATGGACGAGTCATCATATTTATGGCTTTTAAATTATTCTTAGGTTCAACATTCACTCTTGTTTATTTCGTTAGTAGTTCGATTAAGTTTGGATTCAAAAATAAATGGATAGAACCTAAACATAAGTTTAAATCTGTTTATATAAATGAATGGAACTTAAATAAGATAGGTTCACTCAGGTTTCATTAAAAGTTTGATTAAATTTAAGAAATGAGTATGTGAAATACATATGCATGAATCTACACTGATATGTACGAAATCTTGCATTCTTATGTGATGAAACTTATAAAGATTTGGTTGATAATCAATAACTATTTAAAGTAAACCTTCTATGAAGGTTGAATGAATCAAAAAATTTGTACAAATCATAAATGAAGCTTGATTGTAGCAAAAAAAGATTATATAATATAAATTCTTGAAGGTTTACTGTTTTTACATACCGAGATCTCTTTTTGCTCGTAGTCTTTTCCCTCCGTACCAATGAGATTTTCCCACATAAATCGTTGTGTTCTCCGTGTGATCGCTCATTGATTGTTGACGTGCTTGGATCGTTCTTCAACAAACTGGCATAAGAGCATTGAATCAGTGATTCTCCACTTTGTATTGAGAGTCCCATAAAGATCTATCTTATTGACAGCTTCCTTTTTACGTTGAAACCTTGTACAACAGATCATCTTTTTTATCAGATATGGCACCCATGATGATGTCGAAGTTTAGCTCGAACTGTTTAGACTTGTGGATGTCGTCCAATTCAAAGAACCAACTCCGCTCACACCTGACTATCAAAAAGCCTAGTGTCAAATTTCGCTTATGGAAGGTCAAGATTTAGTCGATCCCCATTCAGTAGGATGTCACAGAGTTGTCCGTGACATTGACTCAAGATGAGAAGGAAGATATGGATGCAAAGGCTCGGGAAAGCATACAACTTTGTATTTTTTAGGGTTGCCATGTACTTCTGTAATGGGTTAAACTTGGTGTGTATTTTTTGTTGTGACATCTCATATATCTTATATTACATGAATGAAATGGCTTGATCGTTTCATCAAAAAAGTATACAACTTTACCTATCGAATGATGTTTTTCGTGAAGTCTTGAAAGAGAATTCTGAAATGGATATCACATTCTTGGGAGCACATACATGAAGATGACCCTCTCAAGTCGTATGCATATCAAGCAACACCTCTTTATGCTTCGTATATATGAAGGTACATCTATTAAATACCATCCAGATGTCTCCGTCTCTATTATATTCGAGTCAGAAAGTATAAAAGATGAAGACCATGCATTTTTGTTGCTATGTTCATCACTATCCTCATATAAGCACTTCAGAGAGACGATGATTTACATGGAGGATGGAATCACACTAGATGTTGTAAAATCATCCCTTCTCTTGAAGGAGTTGATTTGAGCCGTGAGTTAATGAGCCATTCCTCAAAAGATAAGAATACTAGGTCGCACCAAGTATGGGGTAAATCCACACGATGAAAGAAGTTTGATAATTCACAAGATGGAAAGGAAAATGTCAGATCAATTTTTTTGATTATGTAAGGAAATAGGGAAATGTCAGATCAAGAAGAGATCCAACGACCCTAGGTGATTGGCGGAAGAGGCAAAGAGGCGGGCCACGTGGCTTCACCAGGATTGGCCACGTGGCCCAATCAGTTTATTCAGAGAGAAAAGTTTATTTTTGAGGGTTTAAACGGTCGAATTTGAGAAAACTCAAAACATGAAAGTTGTAGATCTCGATGAGATATACAAGTTTCATGTTGACCAGAAGTGGAGAAGAGGTCATCTGTAGGTACAAAATATTTTTGAGGGTATTTTTAAGGCCAAAAATACCACGAATTTTAGTTTTGTGTTTTTTTTTGTGATTTTTAATTTATTAGGGACTCATATAATTACAGGACTTTATCTGGATTTTATTGACACACCTTTAAGCAAGGGGGTTAATAATTGACAATAAAGATGATGAAATCGAGTTTCATCAGGGATGAGACTCTAGATCGAACGGTGACAAAGGTGGATGGAAGAACATGTGTCTGGCGAACTTCGCCTGGGATGGAGGATGATCCACGGCTCCGATAAACCTGTTGAGGAGTCCAACACGGTCGTGGGAGTACTCCGCATCTTGTGCGCAACTTAGATGGGAAGATGATCGACCGGATGAACGGGACGGTGGTCCTCCGCCTGCAGTTGCTCCGCCTAAGTAGTTGGGGCTCTAAATGATCCTACCCACAGGTGTATTTCCGGCTCGAAGACCAAGCTTCAACCGTGATTATTTTGCAATATAAAGAAGGGAAGAGGTGGTGGATGAGGGGTCGATATCCGGTGATCGTGGAGGAGGGAAGTCATGCCTTAATCTCGACCTAAAGATCGAGTCTAACTGGGTCATGTTGTGCTAGGAGATGGATGATGATTCGGGGAGTCAATCCGTGCAGAGGAAGATGCGTGACGAAGCTCCAGACCCGATGCTGGGAGCTGGTGAACATGCAGTGCTGGAAATGGAGAAATCGAAGTGAGATGGAAAATGCGGGAAAAATAAGTGATACCTGAAGGTGTTGAGAAACTCAGGGACTCTAGGGCAAGGTGAACGGAGTGGTTATGGCCTCAATCCTACTACGACGGGCAGAAGAGGCCTCACGCGGCAGAGCTCCGACCGCGTTGTGAGCTGCAAACCTCCAAGCGTCTCCTACGGTTCCAAAGCTACCCTCCAGGTGGTTGTCACACACCTGAAGGTGGCTATGGAGGAATGGTGGTGCGAGGGATGAGCTAAGGGGTCGGAGAAGTGGAAGAGAGTATATATAGGCATGCCTCAGGTTCTGGAAAAATCGATCGATGGGGCGAAACCCTAGATAGATCCGACCTTTCCTAGGGATCTGCGAGGATCACATATCCTAGGAGACGAATCGGGTGTGGAAAGTGAGGAAAAAGGAGGCCGGGTTCAATCATGAAAAATACAAGAAAATGCACCGGTGAGCTGGAATCAGGTCGACCCAGCTGAGGGGAGAGGTTGACCAATGGTCAACAGTCCTACACAGGCCAATCAGGAATCAGAATTTACAAAATAAATAAAAATTAAATAAAATTAGTAAATGAGTTTAAAATAAAAAGTGAATAAAATAAAAAATGTTTATTGTTTTATAAACTATTTTTTGATTTTTTTAATTATTTTTATAAATTAATTTATTATGGTATCTACGATCACTACATGAATTGCCCCATTTAGGGACGACAACTAGCGATGATTTTTGAATGACTGTCCCTAATGCCTCTTTTTAGGGACGGTCATCAAACAACCGTCCCCAATAACCACATAATTGGAGACTGTATGTGGACTATCGTCCCTACTGTATTAACTCAATGGGGACGGTCACTAATGACCGTCCCCTCTGCCTTGAGTCAGGCCACTGGACGTTTTCGACCCTTGTGGAAGGGCTTTGGGGACGGTCCTGACCGTCCCCATTGTTCCTCTGTTGGCGTTGCCTTTAGCGATTGGACCAAAGAGGTCGACCAGAGGGGACGGTTATAGTGACCATCCCCTCTGCCTTGACCAGTCTACTGGATGCTTTCAACCCTCCTGGAAGGGCTTTGGGGACGGTCCTGACCGTCCCCATTGGTCCTCTGTTGGCGTCGCCTCTAGCGATTGGACCAAAGAGGTCGACCAGAGGGGACGGTCATAGGTGACCGTCCCCTCTGATTTGAGCAGGCCACTGGACGTTTTCGAACCTTTTGAAAGGGCAGTGGGGATGGTCCTGACCGTCCCCATTGCTCCTCTGTTGGCGTCGCCTTTAGCGATTGGACCAAAGAGGTCGACCAGAGGGGACGGTTATAGTGATCGTCCCCTCTGCCTTGACCAGTCTACTGGACGCTTTCGGCCCTCCTGGAAGGGCTTTGGGGACGGTCCTGACCGTCCCCATTGTTCCTCTGTTGGCGTCGCCTCTAGCGATTGGACCAAAGAGGTCGACCAGAGGGGACGGTCATAGGTGATTGTCCCCTCTGTTTTGAGCAGGCCACTGGACGTTTTCGACTCTTCTGAAAGGGCATTGGGGACGGTCCTGACCGTCCCCATTGGTCCTCTGTTGGCGTCGCCTCTAGAGATTGGACCAAATAGGTCGACCATAGGGGACGGTTATATTGACCGTCCCCTCTGTCTTGACCAGGCTACTGGATTTTTTCGACCCTCCTCGAAGGGCTTTGGGGACAGTCCTGACCGTCCCCATTATTCCTCTGTTGGCGTCGCCTCTGACGAATGGACCAAAGTGGTCGACCAGAGGGGACGGTTTTTATTGACCGTACCCTCTGCTTTGGCCAAAAGGGACGGTTAATGAGAACCGTCCCTTATGCCTTTCAAAGGAGACGATCTTTAGTGAACCGTCGCCGATCGTCACCAATGGAGACGGTCATTACGACCGTCCCCATTGGTCAGATCGAAAAAACCCCCTTCGACCTGCGTTTTCATTCCATTCTCGTCTCTTCAGCCCGCCGCCCCACGATCGCCCGCTCCGCCCCGACGTCGCCTCCAGCTCCTCCTTGCTTGCGGACCTCGTCAATCTTCATTTTCGGTAACTATCAACACTCCTTTGCTTTTATTCTTGTTTATTTTACTTGATAATCTTGTTAGAGTTGTTTTTCCCCATATGATTTGCCTAGGTTTTCCCCTAGTTATGATTTGTTTGGATGATATGCTTAGGTTTTCTCCATATGATTTAGTTGTTTTGATGATATGCCTAGGTTTGCTTGATTTGTTTAGTATACAATAGATATGATTTGCCTAGGTTTTCCCCTAGTTATGATTTGTTTTGATGATATGCCTAGGTTTTCTCCATATGATTTAGTTGTTTTGATTTGTGTATACATTAGATATACTAGGGTTGTGTATACAATAGATATCGCATAATGATTTGTGTATACAATAGATATCCCAAAATGATAGTGAAATCATACAATAGATATCCCCATAATGATTTGTGTATACCATAGATATGCCCATAGTGATTTGTGTATACAATACATATACCCATAATGATTTGTGTATATCATAGATATGCCCATAATGATTTGTGTATACAATACATATACCCATAATGATTTGTGTATAAGAGAAACACTTCATTATGGTTTAGGGTGGAAAACTTGTTGTCTATAATAACACAATGGTGGATTTTATTATGATTGTGCAGTAAAATGGATAAATCATGGATGGATAAGAGATACGATGACTTTCAACAATATAAGAGAGGAGTGATTGCGTTCTTGGATTGGGCATTTCAAATAGAAAGAGTTAATAAGAAATTTGGTGGCCTAAAGATTTATTGTCCATGTGTGAGATGCAAGAATATTAAATGGGATGTTAGAGAGGCAGTGTATAACCATCTCGTACTCAACGGATTTTGGTTACATTACTCCATTTGGACTGAACATGGAGAGGGTTTAGATTTGCGAATGGATGAGGATATGGGCGTAGATGCAGGAGTGACTACACAAACCTTGAATAATGTTGATCACGAGTTATTTGAACTAATGGACGATTTAAGAAGACCTGAGGCACAAGACATTGGTTTAGATGATAGGTTCTCGAGCAGTTTACCAGATGCAGAAGATATATTGGCTCCTGGGGTGGAAATGACGCGTTTGCAGTTTTTGTTAGAGCTGTTTAAGATGAAAGTAAGGAACGGATCAACTGCAGCAATGATGACAGATGTGCTGGGTTTAATACGAAAGTTATTAAATAATCCTCAGAATTATCCTAAGGATTGGAAAGAGGCGTAGCAACGATTCTGATCGCTTGGTCTGAAATACGAGAAGATCGATGCTTGTGTTAATGACTGTATGCTTTTTCGAGGAGAGAATTCGGATTTAGTTCTTTGTCCATATTGTAAGGCTTCCAGGTATAAAGAAGAAAAAAATGATTTAAAGAGAAAGAAGAAGTCAGTGAAAATATTACGATACTTCCCACTAATTCCAAGACTGAAACGTCTCTTCATGTCTGAAAAAACTGCAAAGTGGATGACGTGGCATTCTCGTTCAAATAAACGAGATGCTAATGGAGCTATGAGACATCCATCCGATGCAGAAGAATGGATAAAATTTGATCAGAGATATCCGAATTTCTCTAATGATGAGAGAAATGTTCGTTTGGGATTAGCCTAAGATGGTTTCAATCCGTTTGGTAATATGAGTCTGAGTTACAGCATTTGGCCCGTGATTCTGATTGTTTACAATCTACCACCATGGATGTCAATGAGTTCATCATTTATGATGATGACACTACTAATTCCTGATCCTAAAGGTCCTGGCAACGCTATTGATGTGTACCTACAACCATTAATGGATGAACTAAAAGTCTTATGGACTACTGGAATACCTACATATGATGCATGTAGGAAAGAGACATTTAAATTACAAGCTGCACTATTGTGGACTATAAATGACTTTCCCGCGTACGCAAATTTGTCTGGTTGGAGTACTAAGGGAAAACTCGCCTGTCCTGTCTGTCTTGAAAAAACACATTCGACATAGCTGTCTGGAAGTATGAAACATTGCTATTTGGGTCATCGTCGATTCCTTCCACCGAAGCATAGATGGCAAAGGGCAGATAGTAATAAGAAATTTGACGGCTCACCTTATGGGCAACGACTTGACTTAGCGCGTGTCAATGGTAACATTATTTGGGAACATCAATTACTTGTACGAAGCAGTTGTTTAGGACAGAAAACGAAAAAAAGTGTAGTCGGTGGTTGGAAGAAACAAAGTATTTTTTTCAGAGAGTTACCATACTGGAAACACTTACAAATTCGTCATAATTTGGATGTCATGCATATTGAGAAGAATGTTTTGGAGAATATTTTGGGAATATTAGATCTTTCAGGTCAATCTAAAGATAATGTAAGGACGAGACAAGATCTAGTTCAACTTGGAATACATGAGGATCTACATCCAATTGAATTAGACAATGGACGGATTAATATACCTGCAGCAGTATATACATTATCCAACACTGAGCGTGATAAAATTTTCAGCTTCCTTAAAAGTTTGAAGGTATCTGATGGGTTCTCATCACAGCTGTCAAGGTGTGTAAATGAAAGAGAACGCAAGATAACTGGTTTAAAAAGTCATGACTGTCATGTTTACATGAAAGTGTTACTCCCATTCGCTATTCGCGGGATTGTTGAAGACACTGTCGTACAATCATTAACAGAATTGAGTGAATTTTTCAGATTATTGTGTTCGAAGGTTTTAGATCCGTTGATCTTGAGAAGACTTGAAGAAGATATTGTTATCACATTATGCAAATTAGAGCTGATATTCCCACCACCCTTCTTTGACGTAATGGTTCATTTAATAGTTCATCTAGCAGGTGAAGCAAGGATCGGTGGGCCGGTTCATTATCGTTGGATGTATTCAATAGAAAGATACCTTCGAAAATTGAAAAATATGGTCTTTAATAAGGCACAACCTGAAGGATGCATTGCTGAAGGTTATCTTTGTGAAGAGTGTATTAATTTCTGTGAAATGTATATAAAAGGTGAAAGCGTGCGTTTCGGCCGTTATGAACAAAATGATGAAGGCGATGTCGTGGAGGAAGAGGATGAATCTAAATTATGGGTCTTTCATTCATGTGGCAGGCATATATTCAGTGGTATCCGCCGCGTAATATTCGATGCGGATAGAGATCTCATACACTACTATGTCTTGATGCAGTTGTTAGAAATTGACGAATTTTTTGATGAGTACAATTCATTATTTAATGAGACACATAACAAATCTGAATTCCTCAAATGGTTCCGTTCACGTGTGAGACATTTAAGGGAAACGATAGATGATAGGTGGAACATTAACCTTGACATTCTTGGATGCATACCATATTCTCAAGTTATATCTTACAAGGGTTATATTGTGAATGGATACAGATTTAGAACAAAGTCCGCCGACGAGATGAAATCGACGCAAATGTCGGGTGTTATAGTAAAAATAGATTTACCTTCAGGTTTAGACGGCTATTATGGGGAAATACTTGACATAATAGAGACCAGTTTTACTCATGAATGTCGATGTGTTCTTTTTATGTGCAATTGGTTTGATGTCTGTCGCGAGGGAATAGGATTTCAAAGAGATAGAAATGGGATTATTTCATTAAAACAATCCGGGAAATTGCAAACAAATGAGCCTTTTGCACTTGCCAGTCAAGTGGAACAAGTTTTTTATATTCCAGACAACTTCAATGATGGATGGATCATACCCGTGAGAACAATACCAAGAGATTTTTTTGATGTCAATGATGATGACGAGTTGCTAAATATAAACGAGGCATATCAAGCTGAAATGCAAGAACATCCAACTGATATTGTAGATGCGGATTTTTAATGTGTAAGTTTACCATCTTTTATTTTCCAATTCTTTATGTTAATTATATCATTGTTGTTATATATAATTTAAATGTTTCATAATATGCAGATATGCCTCCACGTCCTAGACGCATTCGGGATGCCCCGCCGGCACCACAGCGAGGGAGTAGTACCTCCGATCATGACGGATCGAGTAGTTCAGGCAGACGTAGAGGCTCATCTCAGTGCCGAGTGTTGGACCATCTTCGTCCTGGTGAGACACTCAGGGTACGGATAGTTGGAGGTGATGGTGGGGGAGAATGCAGCTGTTTTCCAGAGTTACTTGGGACAAGTGTGCAGAGCCAGGGTCCCTCTCCACATTACAGACTGGCGTTTAGTGGAGCGGTCAATAAAAGATGCCATTCTTCATGATTTGGAGGTATATATAATAACAAAGCAAATTTTTTCTTCAGTATATATATAAACTTATATCTGTTTGCTTTCTTTGCAGTCTAGTTTTTCCTGGGACCGTGACCCGGCCACTGATGCGCTGATTTTAGGCCATGGGGCGGAGATGTTGCGTAAATATCGAGGACGTGTGAAGGCCCGAGTGAGTACTTTGCTTTATATTTAATGATAAATTTATTTTTCATCATATAAGTATATACTTAATTTTCTTTATATTTTAAAGTACTTCGACCCGGAGCTTCCATTGGAAGTCAATTTGGCAAATTATCCTCCGAATGTACCCGCTGAACAATGGAGGGCGATGGTTTACATTTGGATGGGAGAAGAACATACGGTATGTGACATATATATGTGCATTTTATACATATATCATTTCGAATTCTTTTATTAAAATTATTATCTTCGTATAGGGCATCTCAAGGAGAAATACTGAAAATAGGAAGAAAGGTTTCAAGTCTACCCATAGAATGGGTAGAAGAAACACAAATCAATTAAAGGATGACTTCAAAAGTAATATACTTTATGATTACTGTTAAAATTTTAACTATTAACTATGCATTAAAATGATATCCTAAGTTTACTAATCTTTTCACATTAGGAAGTGGAGAACGAGAGAGTGCCCAGCCGAATGGAAGTCTTCGAGAAGTCTAAGAGCCGCGATGTGGGCGGGGAAGTTCATTGGGTGGATCCTGCCTATGGTCCAATTCATGTAAGTTATTCATAACATATTTGCATCTTTCTTACAAATTAAATGAATTTGAACTTACTTAAATAAATTTGTAGGAGGAGATGGTTAGGCTCGCAACCACTGGCTCTGTAGACCACACCGGAACGAGTCATCCACCTCTTACTCCTGATGCGGCCTTCCTCCAGGCGACCGGACCAGAGCATCAGGGACGCGTCCGTTGTGGTGGTCGTGGTGCCACCATACGGAATTGGTATGGAGTAGGGACCGGCTCGACCTCTCAGAAGACACAAAGAGAGAGGGAATTAGAGAGTCAGGTGTCTAGCATGAATATGGAGATTCAGGATTTGCGCCAACAAATGGCGATTTTCAATGCATTCATGCAGGCACATCAAGGTGGAGCGTCGACTAGCCACCCAACAGATGATGATAATACCGCTGCAAGGCTAGGCGACGACGATGAAGGCGAAGAAGAAGATGATGCTGATGACGACGAGGACGCCGACGACGAAGAGGATGAGGACGACTAGGATAGCTTAGTTAGTTTGTAGGATACTTTAGTATATTGTATAACTATTATGAACAATTATTGTATGCTACTTTAGTATTTTGAATGCATATGTTGTTGGACAAGGACTTTATGAATGTCGATTGCATTTTTTTGTGTGGTGATAGTAATGTTTATTATGAATACCGATTTTTTGTAACAGGTACTACATTATATTGACATACAGGGCAAAATGAGGATCAAATAGGGGGCAATGGAAATTTTTTTTGTTAGCAGATGAACAAAGGGGACGGTCATGGCAACCGTCCCCTACGTTCTTAGAGACGGTTATGACCGTCTTCGCTTTCTCTCTTTTGGGACGGTCGTGACCGTCCCCCCTGATGACATTAAGGGACGGCCATGACCGTCCCCAATAAGATGCTTTAAGGGATGGTCATGCCCGTCCCCTATGGCAGACTTTTAGGGACGGTCATGACCGTCCCCTATGTATGCGTATTGGGGACGGTCCGTAATACTGTCGCCTATACCAAATGGGACGCGACCTTTGGAGACGGTCTTAGGACCGTCCCCATTGATCAATGGGGACGGTCATGTTATCATTAGCGACGGATGTTGACCGTCGCCTGTTCTACTCTTTCTTGTAGTGAATATACAGTATTATATACATGTATACTATACCTATGTATTATGTACATTTGTTTTTATTTTATTATTTTTACAATATTTTATATTTTATTTATTTGTAAAATAATTTTAGGAGTATAAAATATTTTTTTATTTGATTTTATAAATTAATTAAGGTTGCAAGATAAATGGGTATTGTGTTATATGCATGTGGTTTTTGTGGATTGTATCTATATTTTATTTTGTATTTTCTGATTTTTATTTTATTTTATATTATTTTCTAGGACTATATACAAGCGTTAAAAATAATAAGATATTTATATTTTGTCAAAATAAATATAAATAATTATTTGTGCAAGAATATGTGGTACGTACAATACACAATGTACCCTATTTCTCTCTACTTATTTTCTTTGCGATCTGGTCAAGTCTTGACCTTCTCTTAGGGTTTGGGTCACTTTGTATTTATTCTAAATACATCGTTCTTTTTCTTTTCTCTTTATTCTTTTATTTTTGGAAAATAGGTGCTAATTATGAGATATTAATAATGGCATGTACAATGTTAATTTATTGTATTTATAAATGGTTTTGCTAAAAGACAGAGTTAAATAAAAGAATAAAGAATGAAAAACGTAGATTCATCAGTGATGCATCTCAAACATTTGACCTTAACTGTTTCATTTGATTTTTGTTTATTTTTCTTTTATTCGTAATATACTTATAGATTTAGATGCACTTTGGGATTCACAAATTGAGAACGCTCTTTTTTTTCATTAATGTCTTGCTCTCTTGAACCCACAAAAGAGCAAGCTTTAAAGTGAGTCGAGTGTCGTATATCGTCAGATGTATTTAAAGACTCTAAATAAGATAATATAAGGTTGCAACCTTCGGAATCAGAGTCAACAACAATCCATCCCTTGGGGAGAAGAAGATGCATATTCAAGTAGGGTCTCCTCCTGTAAAGAGTGTCAAAGAGACATCCTAGTCAATTCTCCAGAAAGTTTCTCTGATGTCTTCCCTTGCCCAAAGTCTATCCTCCTTTTGTTAATTTTCAAAATCTATGCTAATTAGAATTATGTTTTCTATATTTTTGAGAGCTGCTAAAAAAAGCAGGGAAGCCTGCTTCTTCTTCCCCAAAGGTGCCTTCTTTTTACAGTAGTTCGACCTCCTAGAGGAGGCACATAGATGGTTAAAGTTTGATGTGCTAGGAAATCCATGAGCAAACAAGATGGCCTCCTCCCTGCAACCTGGAATTGATGTACATAGGCTTGGGCAAGGTTATCTCGATTCCCTGCCAGTCGACCCCGATACAGTAAGTTAGATTTGTTAGTGCTTGTATTATCAAGTTGAATTTTGAGATCTTTTTAATATATGTTTCTTTGAGGCCTAACAAAAAATAAGGAAATGTAAGGTACCTAGTATGACTATTATGATATTCTCATACATCCAGTAATCAATCATTGTTTCCTACTAGGTGAAGTTGATATAACTTGTGCCTTATGCCATTCACCCAGGTGGTAGGCGGTTATGTTTACTTGCAATTTCTCTTGTCACTTAACCCTAGTAAACTTTCAAGACTGATCTACTTAGGTTGACATCTCCTTCTCTTATCTAGAACGTAAAGCTCAACTTCCTACCTTCAACGTCCCCAAACGCAGCATCGATAGGTCTAGGAGGACAACCAATATTGGTCTTCCCCTTATCTTCATCCTTGGACATCATTCCCAAAGAATCAAACAGAGCGTCGAGACCTTTTTTTAGTATCCACTTACCGTTTGATCCTATATATACATATTTTATGTTAAGGCACATGTTATATGATAATTTATTTTCAGGAGAGCACATCTTCCAAGTTGTTTATGTATTACGCACTCCATTATTTTTACATAATGAGATCTCCCATTGCTCATATTCTTTCATGTTCGATCGAGATTCCATAAGGGTCTAAAATATCCTCACTAAAAGAATAGTGAAGATGGAGTGTCGTTGAGGCAACTGCTCACGAATCCATGATTTAGACAACAAGTGCCCACAACAAATAATTAATCGATGAATGACAAAAAAATAAAGTTCAATTTATTATACTCTACAAACAAAGATGTATATCACATAAGCATGTAGAGGTCAAACCACTGAGAGCAAACAAGGTAGCCTAATAATTATTGCTAATAAAAAATGAATTATGTACACAAGTGTCCTTTTTATGTGGGGTCTTTTGATTTTTTTAACTTTTATTTGATTTTTTATTGTATATATATAATTGTTAAGTAATAATTTTTTGATTTTTAATTTCTTTTCAATTTAAATATTGTATAAAATATATAGAAGAGCGTAAAAATAGATATAAGATATGATATAAAGTATAACTATGTATCTTATAATGAATATAAAATTAAGAAAAAAATTAATAAATATAGCCCATGTTATATTTCATATATATATATATACATATCTTTTTTTTGTTCTGAAATATTTATAAGGTATTTATAATAATTATAATTACATTATAACCCATATATATAGATATATAATACAATATAGGGTATTATTATAAATCTAGCTAAAAATAATCAAAATTTGCAAAATAAAATGTTTTTGCGTTTTTCATATTTTCCTACAAATTTTTTCCAGTAATTTTGCTAATTTCTAGGTAATTTCAAAGTCAAAAATATCTTAAAATCAAGATTAATTAAAAAGGCCGAATTGTTTTAAGTTTGAAAAATAATAAATAAAGTTAAAAATTTCCATGACTAATTTTCAAATGCAATAATATATACATAAATGAAATTATCAAACAGAAATAAATGTTTTCGATTTTTTGAAGAATTTTTATATTTTTAGGATTTGGGGGATTTTTATTTTTTTATCATTTTCTTAATTTTTAGGGATTTTTTATCTAAAGATAGAAAATAATATAATGGAAAAAATATAAAATTTTGGGATTTTTCAAAAAGGTTTTATACTTTCTAGTTATTTTCTAAGTCAAACAAGGGGAAAATGTGCTCTTTTTTATTTTTAATAAATAGAAAATCTGCATAAAATTCAAAACAAAATATATAGCATGAAAAAGCAAGCATCCATGTTCATTGTCCTATTTTTTCATAATTTTTGGAGCACGGATGAATTAAACAAACACGCACAGAAATATAAGAGTATTAGAGATCTTTTTGCAAATATAAAAGTTTACATGCATTTCAGAACCCTAATACAAAATCCAGGGGTGAAAATGCATCTTAACCATAAATATTTAAACTAAAAGTGCCTGGCATGGACATAGTTGCAATATTTACAAAGTTTTGGTCCTCTTTACAAATTATCCACAAAAGTTAATACATAACATATAAATATTGGACTTATTATAAATACAAAAACCCACAGGGGTATAGTTGCAAAATACCCACCTCACGTGGAAGACTAAGTGAGGTAAACTGGCACGGACACCTGTAATTACATGAAAAGGCAGGGGGCTCCATGCAAAATTACCACTATTATTTACACTTCAGACTAGAATTTTAATATTAAAATGTATAAAACTGTGAGGGCCATTTGTGATATTTGCCTAATATTTGCACACCAACGAACGACTAGGATCTTCTTACTTGACATGCGTCGGCTTCTCCTTGTGTGATGACGCTTCTGTCGCGGACTGTTGAGATTAGATCCCCAGATGAGATCGGACAATCATGACTCTGCAAATCCAACAGCTACTACTCGCCTGGGCTTCTGGCTCTGATCGAACAACTAAGAGAGAGATTGGAAGAACAGAGAAGAACCCCGCTCCTCCCAAACTTGGAATCGATGAAGCTCGTGCCTTCGATCTCCTTCTTACTAAGGAGGTGCTATGATGGATCCTGGGGATGGTCCGCACTGAGTGGTGGTCCTAGAATGATCTAGAGCCCATCGATGGGGCTCTGGCGTGGCTTGGAGCATGGAGCCCTCGCGTATATTTAAATGGGGCTTAGATACCCCCTTCCAAACCTGCAAGTTAGACAGGGAACTTCACAAGGAGCGGGGGGCTTTATTGCTAGGGTTCGAAGCGAGATGAGGGAAGGCGGAGGTGCTTTGGCGAAGGCGACAGAGTGAACAACGATGGACTGAATTTGGAGCAATTCAGGTGGTGTGATGGGTCGAGGAAGTGGAGAACATGCTGAGGAACGATATGGGGGTGTTGAGGGAGTCGGATACAGTCAGAAACGGGGTGGAACAGAGCCGGAGCTGGGAGCTCTGGCGATCGATTCAAGTGGATTTTGCACTAAACTACAAATCCAATGCCTAAATAAAGTATAGGAACATGAAAGATCAGACTAAATCTATCTATAGATGGAAGAAAAATTCACAGCTCGAACCTAGGAACCAAGGAGCAGAGGCAACCGGAGCGTCGCCTTGGGTGCACCACTCCTCCTACGCCCGCTTCAGAGCCTCAGAGAATCGCATTCTATCACCACTCTGCTCTCTTGGTCGAGGGTAGAGGGAATCGAGGATTGAAAAGGGATCAAAGAATCAAAGATTGGCTGGAGGGGTTTATTTATAGGCAGAATTTGGTGGATCTTGCTACTTGATTCAAGGACGCAACAGAGGAGATCGATGGGATCTAAGGATCAGGCGTGAATCATGGACATCGCATATGTAGAATTTGTTCAAGGCTCAAGGTGATTCGATCATGAGATCACAAGGGGAAATGATGAGAAAGAAGCGGCTCGAGGTTCTGACAAGGGTCGGAGGCGCCAAAGGGGTAGTTGACTGAGGTCAACAAAAGAATGAATATGGTTAGTCCACGTAGACCAACCAGAAAAATGCAAGGCAAAAATGATTTGTAAAATGAATAATAATTAGTAAATTAATTTATTAATTTTAGGTTATAAAATGAAAAGATGTTTACTATTTTTTGTAGCATTTTATTCCCATTTTTATATAATTTAATGAGGCAATTTATTACAAGCTATTATTTACAAGTATAATTCTAAGTATATTTACCTATATACGTGTAGATTATTTTATTTTATATTTTTAGATTTTGTTATTCTATACACTTAATTTATATATTTATAACTTATTTATATGTACAAAAATATATTTTTTGTTGTATTTTTTCGAGTTTATTTACTTGCATAAATAGATGTATTTATATTTATAAGTATAGGTAATTCATCCATATATTTTATATACTTATTTATTTTAGTTCATTTTTAATGGTTTTCTTTTATGTTAATTATGTACACATAATATAAATAATATTTACAAAATTATAAAAATATTAAATAATTAAAATTTAAAGAGTGAATAAAATGAATATTTTATTCAGGTATATTGTACAATAGGGGTCCAAAACCTAACTTTTGCATCTTAATTTCAAATTAAATGAAACTACTTCATTAAATAGTTAATTGATAGTCATATACACTTAAAGTGATTTTGATGTATTTTGAGTTTTTATGGAGAAGATATGGGTTTGAGAAGTTTGGGTTTTGGCTTTTTATTCATAGTATCGAATGGATAGCGTATATTATTTTTAGATGAAATTAGTTTTGTATTTTTCTGTGTATTTTTAAGTATAACTTTATGTACAAAGTTCGTTGATTTGATTTATAAAGAATAAAATAGGTCCCAAAATACATTATTGAAGAATAAATAATTAGGGTTTTATTGTGTGTTTGACCCTTATCTTCCCCTACTTTATTCCTTGTCGACCCAGTCATTATGATGCCTAGTCACAAAATATCTTTGGTATTTTATTTCTTTTTATTTTCTTTTTCTTAATTCTTTTATTTTAGCTTTAAATAATGTATTTTATACAATAATTTTTCAATAAATAATGAATGTTATTTTAGATAAAATAATGATATTTACATGCATTTATCTAGGGAATGAAGGCCAAAATAAAGAATAAAGGTGATGAAATGGAGATTCATCATTTTCCCACTACATTAATGAGATTTTCCCATGTAAATCGTTGTGTTCTCCATGTGATTGCTCGTTGATTGCTTGCATGCTTGGATTGTTCTTCAACAAAATGGTATCAGAGCCATTGAATCAGTGGTCATTTACTTTGAATTGAGAGTCCCATAAAGATCAGTTTGGTTGATAATTGCCTCTTTGTGTTAAAACCTCATGCAACAATTTATTTATTGATTAGAGCTAGCACCCACAATGACGACGAAGTCTGGTTGAAGTGTCAAATTTTGCATGTGGAAGGTCAAGATGTAGCCGATCCCCATTCAATAAGGCATCATAAAGGCACTGGGGGGTCTTAAGAAGTTGTTCACTAGATTGACTCAAGATGAGAATGATGCAAAGGTTCGATCAAGCATACAACTTTGCATTTTTTTGGGCTTCCATGTACTCCCATAATAGGTTAAGCTTGGTGTATTTTTTTTATTGTGACATCTCAGATGTCTTATATTAAATGAATGAAATGGTTTGATTGTTTAAAAAAGCATACGAATTCACCTGTCGAACGATGTTCTTTATGAAGGAGAACTACGCAACATCACAATCTTGGTAGCATATAAATGAAGAAGACCCTCTCAAGTCGTGTGCATCTTAAGCAATGCCTCTTTATGCTTCATATATGTAAAGGTACATCTAATAAATGTCATCTAGATATCTTCATCTCTATTATATCTGAGTTAGAAAATATATAAGAAGAAGCCATGCATTTTTGCTGCTATGTTCGTCACCGCCCTTGTATAAACACTTTAGAGAGACCCTGGTTTACATGGAGGATGGAATCACACTAAATGCTGTAAAATCATCCCTTTTCTTGAATGAGTTAATGGACCATGAATTAATGAGCCATTCCTCAAATGATAAGAAGACTGCGATGCTTCAAGTGAGGGAAAAATACACATGATGAAAGAAGTTTGATAATTCACAAGATGAAAAGGAAAAAGTCATATCAAAATGTTTTGATTAAGCAAGGGAAAAGGGCATACGAAGGAGGAGTGTTGTATACTCCAAAATAAGGAGAAGGAACAAAAATAATATGCCAAAGAAGGTTATACAATGCAAGCAAAGCTATTTGGAATAAAATGCAGAGATGTGGCATATGTTTTGAGGGATAGTAAAACACATAAATTGAAGGATGCTTGGCTTCTCTATTCTGGTTACTCTTACCACATCACATTCAATCACAGTTTAATTCTCCACATACAAATCGTTTGATGGATGAGTCATCATATTTATGGCTTTTAAATTATTCTTAGGTTCAACATTCACTCTTGTTTATTTCGTTAGTAGTTCGATTAAGTTTGGATTCAAAAATAAATGGATAGAACCTAAACATAAGTTTAAATCTGTTTATATAAATGAATGGAACTTAAATAAGATAGGTTCACTCAGGTTTCATTAAAAGTTTGATTAAATTTAAGAAATGAGTATGTGAAATACATATGCATGAATCTACACTGATATGTACGAAATCTTGCATTCTTATGTGATGAAACTTATAAAGATTTGGTTGATAATCAATAACTATTTAAAGTAAACCTTCTATGAAGTTGAATGAATAAAAAAATTTGTACAAATCATAAATGAAGCTTGATTGTAGCAAAAAAGATTATATAATATAAATTCTTGAAGGTTTACTGTTTTTACATACCGAGATCTCTTTTTGCTCGTAGTCTTTTCCCTCCGTACCAATGAGATTTTCCCACATAAATCGTTGTGTTCTCCGTGTGATCGCTCATTGATTGTTGACGTGCTTGGATCGTTCTTCAACAAACTGGCATAAGAGCATTGAATCAGTGATTCTCCACTATGTATTGAGAGTCCCATAAAGATCTATCTTATTGACAGCTTCCTTTTTACGTTGAAACCTTGTACAACAGATCATCTTTTTTATCAGATATGGCACCCATGATGATGTCGAAGTTTAGCTCGAACTGTTTAGACTTGTGGATGTCGTCCAATTCAAAGAACCAACTCCGCTCACACCTGACTATCAAAAAGCCTAGTGTCAAATTTCGCTTATGGAAGGTCAAGATTTAGTCGATCCCCATTCAGTAGGATGTCACAGAGTTGTCCGTGACATTGACTCAAGATGAGAAGGAAGATATGGATGCAAAGGCTCGGGAAAGCATACAACTTTGTATTTTTTAGGGTTGCCATGTACTTCTGTAATGGGTTAAACTTGGTGTGTATTTTTTGTTGTGACATCTCATATATCTTATATTACATGAATGAAATGGCTTGATCGTTTCATCAAAAAAGTATACAACTTTACCTATCGAATGATGTTTTTCGTGAAGTCTTGAAAGAGAATTCTGAAATGGATATCACATTCTTGGGAGCACATACATGAAGATGACCCTCTCAAGTCGTATGCATATCAAGCAACACCTCTTTATGCTTCGTATATATGAAGGTACATCTATTAAATACCATCCAGATGTCTCCGTCTCTATTATATTCGAGTCAGAAAGTATAAAAGATGAAGACCATGCATTTTTGTTGCTATGTTCATCACTATCCTCATATAAGCACTTCAGAGAGACGATGATTTACATGGAGGATGGAATCACACTAGATGTTGTAAAATCATCCCTTCTCTTGAAGGAGTTGATTTGAGCCGTGAGTTAATGAGCCATTCCTCAAAAGATAAGAATACTAGGTCGCACCAAGTATGGGGTAAATCCACACGATGAAAGAAGTTTGATAATTCACAAGATGGAAAGGAAAATGTCAGATCAATTTTTTTGATCAGGTCGATCTACGGTGTTTCCTCCAGCCTGTCGGTCCAAGCGGTAGGAGGGGGATCTACAACTACGTTCTGGAGGGGCGTGCGCTCGGTCTTGTCGGATCTGTCGGGTCATTTGCACCCTTTGCTCGGGGATGGGCGTAGCTTTCGCTTCTGGAGAGACAATTGGACGGACGGTGGTGCTCTCAGTGATATTTATCCGAGATTATTTGCGTTGGCTTCAGATAAGGATGTCGGTGTGGCACATGTGTGGGCGAACGGTTCATGGTCACATGTGACCTACCTTTGTGGTTGAACTGTCAGATCAGAGAGCGGAAGATTTTTTGAGTCTGTCTGATCGGTTGTCCAACCGGGCGGGTCCAACGGAGGGGCGTGACTCTTGGGATTGGCGTGATGGCTCTTTCTCGGTGCGGAAGGCTTATGGGACGTTGGTGGCCCAGCCTTCCAATTAGGGCTGTCAGATATTTCTCAGGTTCGACATTCGCTCAGATTCGGCTCGCTAAAAGTTCGATTCAGATTCGATTCGAAAATAAACGAACCCAACCTTAACAAGAGTTTGGGCTCGATTAAATAAACGAATCGAACCTCAAAAACATAGGTTCGCTCAGATTCGGTTCGTTAAAAGTTCGATTATATACACATATACATACATAAAAGTATATATACATACATATTGTATTTATACAAGGAAAAATACATTCTATATTACCATAAGGGCATTCACTTATTTTTCCAAACCCATCCAATTATCCACTCCCTAAGTCCCTATTCCCTATTCCCGAAATCCCACAAAACCCTCCCATGCAACTGTGGTTTTTCCCTTTGAACAGAAACGCATTCACAACATTTATTCTTAAACGAACCTTTAACGAGCCGAACCGAACCTTTACGAACCTTACCCGAGCCGAGCCGAACATGATTACAGTTTTCATTTTATCGAGCCGAACCGAGCCCGAGCCTGAAAGTTTGCTAAACGAGCCGAACCGAGCCTGGGCTGGTTCGCTCAGGTTCGGCTCGTTTACACCCCTACTTCCAATGTGGACACCCTGGTCTCGAGGGACTGTGCTATGATCTGGTCTTGGAAGATCCCATCTAGGATAAAGGTTTTTCTGTGGCTTCTGAGAAGGGAGCGAGTGTTGACGGCTGCTAGAAGAGCAAGGCTCTTCCTGGGCGTCGTGGACTTGTGCATTAGGTGTGGTGAATTGCCGGAAGATGTGGATCATTTATTTTTTGAATGTCCTGGGTCGGTTGAAGTTGGCAAAGGGCGGCGATCACTGGCCTTGATTGGAGTAACAAGGACAACTTCTGGGACTCTTGCAGGAGGTGGGCATGCTTAGAGAATGGGAGGTTGAAGATTTGTGCGATGATCTGGTGCCTCTGGTTGGCCAGAAACAATGTGATTTTTGAGGGGTCGAGATTCTATTCCGAAAATGTACTTGGGCATGCCGGAGCCCTCCTTGAATCCTGGCGGGTGTAATTAATAAGTTTATCGTTAATATATTTTTTGGATGGTCCTCTTAAGGAGGCCCATCCCCCACCGTTTCTTAAAAAAAAAACTTTTAGTCAGGGTTCCATGGTATCCATTCTTTCCTATACTTGTTAATTATCATTGAACTGAATATCGTGAGATATATTGGCTTTCCTCGGGTTTGTGTCCAACATATTTTTCTCTCCCTATGCAGTTACTGACCATTATATCCACTGTTGATGATCTCAATTATCCCGAGAAGACAGAAACTTACTATATTGTTAATGCTCCCTACATATTTTCAGCCTGTTGGAAGGTGAATATCTCGTTATTTATCTCGCTTGAGGGAACACTTAGCTTGTTCTGCCACATCTCACCCTCAACTTTTGGTTTGAAAAATGGCAGGTAGTAAAACCTCTTCTGCAGGAAAGAACAAAAAAGAAAATCCAACCACTACAAGGTTGCGGCCGTGATGAGTTGTTGAAAGTAAGTTTAATTTCTATAGTGTTATTTGATATTTCAGAAGTAGATCGTTCCGTTGCCTGGGCTCACTAGGTGTTATTTTAATATGAACTGTTTTTTCATCTTCTATTTGTTCTGATGTTCCTCTCTGTTGACAGATAATGGACTATTCAGCTCTTCCTCATTTCTGTCGGAGGGAGGGATCCGGGTCGTCACGCCATTCGAGCCCTGAAAATGACGATTGCTATTCACTGGATCATCCCTTCCACCAACAGCTCTACAATTACATCAAAGAACAAGCAAGAGTCGACGGACTACCCATGCCCATCAAGCAAGGCTCTTTCCATGTTGATGTCCCCGAGCCAGATCCCGAAGGAAAGGCAATTGTTCAGACAATACAATCTGAGCTCCACAAACTGGAAGACCAGAATGGCAAGAATGGCATCTTCCGTTCGATGAACGGCCTTGCAATCCACAATGATTAGAACCTGTAGACAGAGCGGGGCATCACGACAAGCAAATCAATGCTTGCTATCATGATCAAATGGGAAAAAGCTGCTGCAATTTCTTAATGCAGGTTCCCACAGAAAAGTTAATTTCTAACATATAATTTCTGGTTGTGGGAGCGAATGCTTTCGACATGGCTGGTAGGGAGAGCTTGGCTGAGATTCACTTGTTTATTTTGTAATGATGGGTGGGAAATTATACACCACCCAAGCCTTAGCACCTCTTGATGATCATATATGTGATAAGTCTCCTTTTTTTTGTTTCCTCTATCTTGTCGATCTGTTCAGTATATATATGACAATGAGATCTGTGTAAGATGAAATAAGTTTCTCATCTTATGAGAGTTAAAACAATATGAAATAACTCACGTTGCCGATCCCATCAAATTGCATCTTTAAGATTTGCAGCTGCAATCTGCAAACTGTGAAGTCTAATTATATGATCATTCACATATCTAAGTTCCAGTGGAAAACATTTTCTTGTTTTTTGCTGTCATCAAGGTCCTATGCAAAATAATCTTTGAAATTCACATGCTTACAGAAAGAAAGTGGTGGGCTCAGCATACATCTTGTGAGAAGGACGTATGTGTAAGTGGTTGCATGCCTATATAAATGCCCCAAATGGGATAGGAAAACATATGTCAATTAGTTTGTCACAGGTGGGGAGTACTCTATCCTTCCCTCTCTTCCTATCTAATCAAAAGTATGCCTTCATGCGGTACCAGAGCTAGTTTTTGATCTTGGAACATGTGAGTTAGGGTATGTGTTGAGATGCGCCTTGAAAACTCAACCTGAGTAGGATCTAATGCATTTGGTAAATACTTATTGGTTGTCCTCATTATGGTGTCGGGGGCGGAGCCTCCATGGTATGGCTGCTAAGACCAAACCCCAATCAAAGTTTAGTTTAGAAGGGTGGAATTCATTGTAGAACAATCAACTTGACGTGCCGTATCTCTTTTCTTTTCCTCCTTACATATTTCACAACATGCTTTGAGCTTTCTCAACATCATTGTCGCGTAGTAATGAAAGATATAGCATCACTAATTTCTTTGACTCGTTCTCGGGAGTTGCGTCCTGTTGAAAGAGAGCATGGCAATTGCTAAGACTTTTCTGCTAGTTGGTTGCTTTGAGTTCATGGACGGTACAACCTAGTCTTATATTACTATCTCAGCTCACTTTAAATAGAGAAGCCTATCAAATCTAGTATGGTCAGCTCACTACTATATATCAAACGTCTCATCAAGACTTTGAACATGAGCTTGGGTCCCATTTTCTTACTTCCATGATATTCAATCCTCCCTTAAGGTGATTGATAACCATGGTTCACGATTGACTAAGGTGGAATAAATAAAGTGTCGTTGTCCTCAATCAATCAAACTAGTCACAAGAAAATTAAACCGCTCAAAGATAAATCAATTGAATGTAAGCGTCTTCGCTATTTTATTTACCTGGTATAGCGACCAGGGTCGAACACAAGGAGCACGATTTAAAAACTAAGTAGTCCGATTTCAGAACACAAAATATTTTCAGTGGTTTTTAATTTTTCAAATTTTTAATTTTCAAATAGAGGCGGCAAGCACAACAAATGAAAGATACACACAACACTCTTTTTGTATTTTTCCAAGCTGCCAAAAATGCTCAGAAAAATATAATAAAAATATTTTTGGGTTTTATAGGTTTTATATTATTTTTAATAATTTTTTGGGGGTTTTCAGATGTTTTTGTGAATTTCTAAAAATCAAATAGTGATAAAAATACTAAATAGTATACAACCAGGAGCCCAAAACCCCTGGATGGTATTTTTATGATAAAATATAAGTAAAAATCTAAAAATAAAAACTGAAAACACTATTTTTTGTTTTTTTTAATTTTATATATTTTTATGTGATTTTAAGTATTTTGCACTTATTAGGGTTTTATAAGGATTTTTCAAACAAAAAAGGTGTTGGAGATAAAACACAACAAAACACAACTGTAGAAAATTTTGTGGAATTTTAAATTAATTTTTCAAAATTTTCTATAATTTTTCTAAGATAAATAGATCACTTTTTAGGGGTTTTTGAATTTTTTAATAATATAAAATACAAAGAAATTAGCTAGCCAAAATTACTACCAAAATAACATGCAAACAGGAGTCACACTGAATTTTTATGTAATTTTTAAAAGTCAATTTCCTATTTATTATAATGAATAACAGATGAGAAGTTAAAATCAATTTATAGGGACCCAAATGCAATTCTTTTAAGTTCTAAGTCCAAAGAATAACATTCAATAAAACCTCAGAAGTCCAAAAATGCAATTTATCCAGTAAAGGCACGCGCAACACGTGATCCAGGCAGTTAGGGGCATAAATGCAAATATTTAAAACTTGATATTCATTTCGTAACAGCTAAAAGATTCATGACAAAAGTTGCAAATATCCCAGCATAACATGTGGGGACACACGTGACTCAGACTCGACTGGACTGAAATGCAAATATAAAAACGAGTGGGTCCAAACTGCAAATGTTTTAACTACACATTTTATTTACTAGACTAAAGCGAAATAAGAAAACATGTAAGGATAACAAAGAAATATACCCCGAGGGCACGTGAGGCGCGCATGGGGGGCTCTGATGGTTCTGATGGTTTTCCGCAAAAGAATCTGATGGCTCAGAGATGGTCAGGGACGTGCGGTCAGATCTGCTGCGTCATACCTGATCTAACGATCTGCAAGGCTTCTTGTCAGGCGACTCAGATGAGGGGCCCAGAAATGATCTGAGCGTCAGGATAGGGCGCTAACAGAAGGCTCGGATCAAATATGGGATGAGACTCCAGATCGAATGACGACGAAGGTGGCTGGAAGAACAGGTGTCCGACGAACTTCGTCTGAGCGTGGAGGATGATCCACAGCTCCGATGAACCTACTGAGGAGTCCAGCACGATTGTGGGAGTACTTCGCATCGAGTGGGCAACTCTGATGGGAAGATGATCGGTCAGATGAACGAGACGGTGGTTCTCCGCCTGCAGCTGCTCCCCTGAGCAGTTGGGGCTCTAAATGATCCTCCCTGCACGTCTTGAACCTACAGGTGTATTCTCGGCTCGAAGAACAAGCTTCGACCACGTTTATTTTGCAACATAAAGAAGGCAAGCAGTGGTGGATGAGGGGTCGACTTCCGACGATTGTGGAGGAGGGAAGTCAGGCCTTAATCTCAGCCTAAAGACCAAGTCTAAGGGGGTCAGGTTGCGTTAGGATATGGATGATGATTCGGGGAGTCGATTCGTACAGAGGAAGGTACGTGACGAAGCTCCAGACCCGGTGGTCGAAGCTGGTGAACAAGCGATGGCGGAAATGGAGAGATCGAAGTGAGATGGAAAATGCGGGAAAAATAAGCGAGATCTGAAGGTGCTGACGAACTCAGGGACTCTAGGCGAGGTGCACGGAGTGGTCGTGGCCTCAATCTTACTGCGGAGGGAATAATAGGCTTCATGCGGCAGAGCTCCAACCGCGTTGTGAGCTGTGAGCCTCCAAGAGTCTCCTACGGTTCCAAAGCTACCCTCAGGGTGGTTGTCACACATCTGAAGGTGGCTAGGGAGCAATGATGGTGCAATGGACGAGATAAGGAGACGGAGAAGCGGAAGAGAGTATATATAGGCATACCTCATGGTCTGGAAAGATCGATCAATGGGGCGAAACCCTAGATAGATCTGATCCTTCCTAGGGATCCGCGAGGATCGCAGATCCTAGGAGAGGAATCGAGCGCTGAAAGCGAGGCAAAAGGAGGTCGGGTTCGATCTAGAAATCCGAGAAAATGCTCCGACGAGCTGGAATAGGGTCGACCAGGCTAAGGGGAGAGGTTGACCAGTGGTCAACAATCCTACGTGGACCAATTAGGAATAGGAATTTACAAAATAAAGGGAAGTAAAAAATAGTAAATGAATTTAAAAAATTGAGTGGGATTATTGGATTGATCCTTTGGTGGGAAATGTTCTTCATTTTAGAAAATGAAATCATTCCATGACTACAAACCCAAAGAAAGATGACCTCTATGAGATATACGATTTATGCCGGAAAGGTATGAAGTTGGACGGACTTCGCTTCTTGCAGGGAATCAGAGTCTTGGTGCAGAGCAGCACCATCTCTCCGTCAGTTTCTGAGGCTAGTAGAAAGTGGAAGGAAGGATCAGAAACATGAAAGAGGCGATTAGAATGGTACTTGAATCCATTTACGATCTCGAGTTTCCAGACACATCACACTTCCGCCCGGGTCGAGGCTCGGCCCTTAGACAGATCAAAGAAGAGTGGGGAACCTCTCACTGGTTTTTGGAATTCGAGGTCAGGAAGTGTTTTCACACTATCGACAAGTGAATAAAATAAAAAAATATTTATTATTTTATAAACTATTTTCTATAAATTTTAATTATTTTTATAAATTAATTTATTATGGTATATATTGTTTATAGTATTATATACATGTATACTATACCTATGTATTATGTACATGTGTTTTTATTTTATTATTTTTACAAAAATACTTTTTATTTTATATTTTATTTATTTGCACAATAATTTTAGGAGTATAAAATGATTTTTATTTGATTTTTATAAATTAATTAAGATTGCAAGATAAATAGTTATTGTATTATATGCATGTGGTTTTTGTGGATTTTATCTGTATTTTATTTTTTATTTTATGATTTTTATTTTATTTTATATTATTTACTAGGACTATATACAAGTGTTAAAAATGACAAGGTATTTATATTTTGTCAAAATAGATATAAATAATTATCTGTGCAGGTATAGGTGGTATGTACAATACATAGTGTACCCTATTTCTCTCTACTTATTTTCTTTGCGATCAGGTCAAGTCTTGACCTTCTCTTGGGGTTTGGGTCACTCTGTATTTATTCTAAATACATCCTTCTTTTTCTTTTCTCTTTATTCTTTTATTTTTGGAAAATAGGTGTTAATTATGAGATATTAATAATGACATGCACAATGTTAATTTATAGTATTTACCAGTATTTATAAATGATTTTGCTAAAAGACAGAGCTAATAAAAGAATAAAGAATGAGAATCATAGATTCATCATCCCCCTATACTTTAGCTTTGCTAGTCCCTTAGCAAACACTTATTTGAAAAAGGAGTGAAAAAGAAGAGAAGAAAAAAAAAGAACCAAAGTTGATTAGTAAACTTATCTTCATTAAATTAGAGTATGGAGCTCAGTCAGTCCCTTGGATTATTAGTTTGGCAGAACCTTATTGGGAAATAGGTTTAGGACCCAACAACCTCCAAGTTCCACAGTTTTATGATCAGGACTCCTTAATAACCATGTCAGAACAAGTCTACATACGCAAACTCTAATGACTATGAATATTTCCTTGTACTGTGTAAATGATATGTAGCTCACCACCTCAGAAATGTCAAAGAAACATCCTCCCTCAATAAGGTAACTCTAATCCCCTAGTCTAGAAACTCTTTCCTCGAGGAGCGGGGTATTCCCTTCTGAGTTCAAGTACAAGAAGCTCAAGAAGAGGGGGAAAGAAGAGAATGGACCGTGACCAGTGTAGCCATGTATCCCTTGGAGCTTAACCAGTATAGCTAAGTCTCCAGCTGCAAGCTTCCATGAGATGAGACGGTGGAATACATAAGCTTTGCTTATTCACTATATACACTCCGGCAGGCATTTTATTTTCAATCAGGCCTGACCCTTTTCTGGAGTTTTCACAATTTTGCATTTTCTATGTGCATATGTACAACATATCTACATGGTAAATCATATACATAAGAAGTTTTTCTTTTTGAGATAGTAGACTATCCCTCTTTTGAAGCATTATTGCAACCCACAAACTCTTGTCTTTAGACCTCAATGCCATAAGACCAGGATGAGGTGCACATCCCTCCCAAGAGGAAGACGAGAGGTTCCGGCTAGCAGTATTACCCTTGTATGCTACCCCAAGCCAAAGGATTTTGCCTCCTCACCACCTCATCCGTGTTGAGCTATGTGTACGGTGTGTGTCCAACTCAAGCCATTATCTCTGAGAGTCGTGCGTGCATTGTTAAGTGTTCTACTTAGGATCATCAAGATGACATGTGAACATAGCCTAGTGGACTCCAAGAATTAAGTCACTAAGGACCTGAAAAGTCTTAACCCCAAATCCTATAAGGTTCCTC
This sequence comes from Ottelia alismoides, assembly GCA_037367405.1. Lineage (NCBI taxonomy): Eukaryota > Viridiplantae > Streptophyta > Magnoliopsida > Alismatales > Hydrocharitaceae > Ottelia > Ottelia alismoides. The sequence goes on along the minus strand of JAZKJV010006700.1, from coordinate 62,899 downwards.
TGAAGTTAAGTGGATTAAGGTCTTAACCAAGCTCCATTTTTCAATTTAATTCCAGACTAGTTTAAATGTCAACTAAGATTCTGAAGAAAGCACATGCAAATATATACAAAATTCTTTTTGTGGATATTTTTTCAAAATATGCATTTTTTATGGAAATTTTTGAATGCAGGAAAGAAGGGAAAGGTTTTGCAAAATATTTTTACAAGTATTTACAAACAAAATTTTGCAAGCATATATTTTCAAATATTTTCCAACAATTTTGTACTATATACATAATTTCGATACAAAAATATTTACAACAATTTTTACAATTAAAATTATTTTTGCAAATGTTTGTACAAAAATAATTTTTACAAAAAGGCTTTTACAAACATTTATATAAGAGAAAACTTTTTTAAAAAAAAATTAAATTTTTTGTGATTTTTAGCCATATTATTAACATGCACAAAGTATGATTTATGGCTAAAGTATATATACAATATATACAACACCCCTATACTTAGCTCGAACGATGTCCTCAAAGTGATCGAAGAGCGATGAAAGAAGACATAACTCGTGCTGAGTATGGGAAGTGAGAAGAATGCTATACTACAACGACGAATGAAGGAATACAATGAATGGAAATCAATGATCCCCCTATACTTAGGATCAAGTAATCCTAAGTACATGAGCTTGTACAAAAGGGGAAAATCGAAGAATATGATGTACAAGTGTTACCTCCCCTATACTTAGGGTAAAATGTCCCTAAGTATAGGAAGCAAAACAGAGGTAATTGAATCAAAATGAATAATCACAGGTCTGATACCCCCTATACTTAAGGCAAAGTATCTCCTAAGTATAGCATAATCATAAGATGAAAAGGGGGTATCAGATAGAAAGAATGAATGACATGTACTGTCTGGATCTATACAGCTGCGAAGAAGAAGTGATAATCAGGTATGAGATGTAAAGGATGTGAGTCAAAGATCACATCTCATACAAAATGAATGGGGGCAACGTCAACGATCAGCGGATCATGATCAAGATATGGCTTCAAGCGCTGACCGTTAACTCGAAAGGTGGAATCAGATGACAACTCAGATATATCAATGCTTCTGTTATCGTGCAAGTATGGTCCCTTCCATTTGCTTTGTAATTTCCCTGGAAATAATCTCAACCTAGTATCAAATAGTCATACTCTCTGGTTTGGCTCAAACTATTTATGCCTGATGTGAGAATCATGCCATATCTTCACTCTATCCTTATATTGTAGACTACTTGAGAAGGATGTGTTTCTCAACTCCTCCAGGGCTACCAATTCTGCTTTCCTTTGATCTCCTACACTCTTTGGATCCACTAGTAGCTCCGTAACTACCCAAAGTGACTTGTGTTTGATCTCTACTGCTAAGTGGCATGGCTTGCCATAAACGAGCCAAAAGGGTGTGCTCAAAGGTATCTTGAAGGAACTCCTATAGGCCCACAAGACCGAGTCCAAAAGCTATGACCAATCCTTTCGGTCTGGGCGGACAACCTTCTGCAAAATAGTCTTGATCTCCCTGTTCAAAACTTCAGCAAGACCATTAGTTTGAGGATGATATGGAGTGGCAACTCTATGGTCAATGTTGAACTCGTTAGCAAGGGCCCTTACCTTGTCGTTGATAAAATGAGTTCCCTCATCAGAAATCAATACTCTAGGTACCAAGAACCGTGAAATGATATTTTTCCTCAAAAATTTGCAAACAGTCTTAGCATCTGCGGCTCGGACGGGGACGACCTCCACCCAACAATTAACATAATCCACAACAAGTAGAATGTACTCAAACCCTAGACTCTTAGGGATGGACCCATGAAATCGATGTCCCATGCATCAAAAACCTCAGAGAAGTGAATGTGCTGCATCAACATCATATCACGTTGTCCACAAGTGCCAATCCTCTGACAGTCAGTGCACCTCTTCACGAATTCATCTGAATGCTTGAAGAGGGTAGGCCACCAAAGGTTGGATTGGAAAACTTTCTGTGATGTCCGTCTCCCAGAGTGATGTCCTCCTACCTTAAGCTTGTGACAATAGGTGAGGACGCTGTAGTGCTCCTCCTAAGGAATACACCGACTCTAGACACTATCCCCCCCTTCATGGTAAAGGATGGGATCCTTCCAATGGTACAACTTGGCCTTCACAAGGTAGGTCTCAAGTCGTTGTCTGTGCCAATCTTGTGGAACTTTCTTGGCAACAAGATAGTTGACAATGTCAGCATACCATGGAAGTGAGGTGATAGCAAGAATCTCCTTGTATGGGAAGGTCTTTGTGATAGGTGTGGTCTGCTCTGAATCCTCAAGATGCTCCAATCGGGAGAGGTGATCCACCACCACATTCTTAACTCCAAGTTTATCCTTAATCTCTATATCAAACTCCCGGAGTAGAAGGATCCATCTGGTCAATCTGGCTTTGGCATCCTTCTTTGTAATGAGTTATCAGATGGCGTTGTGATCCTTGTAAATTGTCACTCTAGATCCAAGAATGTAAGATCGAAACTTATCCAAAGAAAAAATTACAGCTAGCATCTCCTTCAATCACTGTGTAGTTCTGCAGAGCGGCATCCAAAGTCTGGCTAGCGTAGCGAATGGAAAAAGGTAATCCATCCCTCCTCTGTCCAAGAACAACCCTTATGGAAAAATTAGAAGCGGCCGTCATGATCTCGAATAGGAGAGACCAATCAGGTGGCTGAAGGACAGGTGCCTGCACAACTAATCCCTTGAGAGTCTCAAATGACACAAGATACTTATCATCTACAATGAACTCAGTGTATTTTGCCAGCAGATTAATAAGCAGTCGGGCAATCCGACTGAAGTCTTGTATGAACCATCGATAGAAATCGATATGCCCTAGAAAAGACTGCAACTATCGCAAATTGGACGGTGGATTGAGTTTCTTGATGATATCCACCTTGGTCGGATCAACCTAGATGTCCCTATTGGATATGATGTGGTCAAGAACTGTCCCCTGAGTCATCATGAAATGACTCTTCTCCCAAGATAAAACAAGGTTGACCTCGATGCAACACTGAAGTACTTGATCTAGGCAATCAAGACAAGCATCAAACCCATCACCGTAGATCGAAAAGTCATCCATGAATATCTCTAAACATTCTCCCACCATGTCTGAGAAGATGGAAAGCATGCACCTTTGGAATGTAGCTGGGGCATTACATAAACCAAAGGACATCCGTCTAAAAGCATACGTTCCGAACGGACATGTGAACGTCGTTTTCTCCTGGTCTTTGGGTGCTATGGCCACCTGATTGTATCCCAAGTACCCATCAAGAAAGTAGTAGCGACCCTTCCTAGCTAACCTCTCGATGATCTGATCAATAAATGGCAACGAGAAATGATCCTTCTTGGTTGCCTGATTTAATCGTCTGTAGTCCACACAGACCCTCCAAGAAGTGGGTACTCGGGTAGCTATCTCCTCTCCAGATTCGCTCACAACTGTGGTGATACCTGTCTTCTTGGGTACCACATGCAATGGACTAACTCATTTGAAGTCAAAGATGGGGTAGATAAAATCGGCACTCAGCCACTTACATATCTCTTTCATGACCACATCTTGAAGATTCGGGTTCAACCTTTGCTGAAACTCACGTGTTGGCTTGGTGTCCTCTTCAAGATAGATGTGGTGGGAGAACAGGACCAGACTTATCTCCTGAAGATCAGCTACACTCTATCCTATTGCCTTGCGATTTCTTTCAAGAACCTCCATCAAATGAGATTTTTGGTCTTCAGTCAAATATACTAAGATAATGACTAGGAACATATCTAGATCACCCACAAAGAATCTATTCTTCATGCTTTGTGGCAAGGTCTTCAATTCAGGACAAGTGGGAGCTGACAAATCTAACCTCTAAAACGTTTGTGTGAAGGCTACCAAATCTGCATGTGAGAACTCTTGCTGAATCTATGAATCAGACAAAGATGACCCTGATGGTGTATCTATCAAGCGTACTAGACTGCACTCTGCCCTAGTTGTCAGCTTTGTGGAAATCAAACATGGTAAATAGTCATCAAAGTCCTGCCAATCAAAATTAGTGTCTGAATCCGAGGGATCTGAATCTGAATCACATGAATCGTAATCTGCTTTGCTACCCTGCTCGCAATCTTTAGCCTCTAAAGTATCTTTTGCCATGAGTGTTTTCTTTGAACTCTCATCATATGTCATTTGTAACTCTGTTGTGTCTGAAGGTGTGACAAGAGTTCGTGATGCTGGATCTACCCAAACTGCTTTATCATCCATGATAACAAAATCACACTCTTGGTGGATGTCTAGCCTCTGCATCTATTATCTGCTCTGAGTCGGTAGTATGCTCTGAGCAACCTGAATCTCGGACTCTAGTCTCCTCAACCGTCTCTATTTGTACACTTTCGCCCTTGACGCGAAAGTATACCTTCCCGCTATCATGATCGGACGCTGCTTTGGCTGTGGCCAAGAAAGGTCATCCTAAGATGATGGGGGTATCAGTCACTGATTTAAAGATCTCCATGTCCAGTACAACAAAATCCATGAGGAATTTCATGCCCCGAATTGTGACGACAACATCCTTTAGTAACCCCTTCGGCCTCTTAATAGATCTATCAATAAACTAAAGGACTGTCCTGCTCTGTTTAAGAGGGCCAAACTCAAATCGATTGAGTAAGGCAGCCAGAAGGAGGTTAATCAAAGAACTTTGTCTTATAGAGTACGATCGAACCACTGCTCATGAATATGGGCATCTAACATAAGGAGCTCCTACATCTGGTCTTTTGGCTGGAAATCGGTTCTGGATAGCATAGTAGGTGGCACGGGTGAGCACATGGATATCTGCATTATGATTCCTCTTCTACCTGTAAGTGGTGGTATTCTCTCTCAAGTTCTTTTGGAAAAGAGGGATGTGCTCAAGTGCCTCCTGAAGAGTTAGCTATATCTAGAATCTGTCTATCATCTTCTCCCTAAACTCTATCTGGTGTCTCTTTTTGGATTTTCTAATTTTGGTCTCCTTTCCTAAGTAGAGTGCTTGGGGGAAGGGGATTAAAGGACCCTCTCCAGAAAAATCAGGGTCAGGAGTAGGTTCTTGTGCATTCAATATGATAGAATCCATGCAAAGATCATCAGGCACAATAGATGGACTCATAGGAGATACAAAAACCTTTCCTTTATTCATATTTTTGAGTTTGGTGTTTTTCTATTTTTTGTACTTTTCTATAAGAATCCTCAAGTACAAAGTGAGTCAACACAATAGAAGGAATCTTGGTGGCATCAATACCAATGACAACATCTGAACTCGCGGCATCAACAATGCACTCTAGCATGGCATCTGGTAATTTGGTGGAATCAACACCATCATATGCAATTGGAAATACGATGGCCTCAACACCGTCGTATGGATCAACATCCTTGGTGGCTTCAAAACCACCATCAACATCCTTATCATGATAAGCGACATCAGTACCGCTCCCGACCTCATCTGACGCTATAGGATCTGCATCTGGCTGTCTCCTAGACGAGTTGCCGTCGGTTGGCTTCCTACCACTCCTAAGTGTCACAAAATCAGCATCAAATATATAAGAAGAAGAATTATCCACAATATCACTAGGAGTGGTGGTCTCTGTAAACCGTACATGTTCAGATTTCCTCTTCAGATTGTTTGGATTGGTTCGATCTGAGCAAGTATGGCAGCCTTTCCCTTTATTATCTCCCTCATCTCCTGTCGGAACTTGTCCATTTCTCGTTGGAAGGAGGCTTGTTGATCAGAGAGCAAGTGGGCGAGATCATCAAGCACTGGGTTCTTATAAACTGGTTCATGAGAACCAAATGGGTTGCCTCACTGTAAATGAGACTAACTCTGCTGCTGGTAGTGAGGAGGGGGATGGAAGTACTATTGAGGCTGTTGCGGTTGCCTACACTACTATCCCTGATACTGGGGATGAGAACCATGATGCTACTGTTGGTGGGAGCACCGGGGATGCTGAGGTTGGCTGCCCTGCCCTGCCTGAGGTGGAGGCTGCCGTTGCGAAGAGGTGCCTCCAGTAGACCATCGAAAGCTGAGATGATCATGATGAATCTCGGGCTGCGGTTGGTACTGGGAGTACCAGATCCTGTGGACTTCCATCAATGTCTCCTGTTGCTCGTGGAGTGGCGGAGGAAGGGCTGCCAAGGGCTGATTCGACTAATATACCACCATCTGAGTGTATGAAGATGGTGATGGCTACTGGTACTGCTGGAGCTACTGGACCAGCTCTGCCTGGATGCGGTGAACCTGACGATACGAGGCAGAAGGCTAGGGAGAGCTGCTCCTTGGATCAGTCCGTGACCTGAGACGGGGCTGAGAACCCGTCTGTTCCTCCTGGAGATACATGATTTGTGTCTTCTGGTCACTCAAGGTTTGGGCCAGCTCATCAATTGTATTGAGCTTATCTAGGCCCTAGCATTGCTTCTTCTCTATGATCTCTATATGATCCAACTTCTGGCTGATAATGCCCATGTGGCAGCCAATGACTCTGCTTGTGCTGCTGCCGAAGAAGATGTGGAAGGACCGACATCGACGCGTGCAATCCTCTGATATGAAACCACCTGTGGGAAAGGCTTCCCCTGAGTGTAGACACGGGTTTGGGACATCACTGTGTAGTTTTCTTCCATCTCATCATAGATGGCCCATACCTGTTCTTCATCCTTTACGAAGTAGGAACCTTCGTATGAGGCGTTCACAAGCCCTGCAGCTCAGGTTTCTGCCCACGAAAGAAACTCTGGACGAGGTTGGGCTTGCTGATTTCGTGGTGGGGGCACTTGTCGATGAGCTCTCTAAAGTGATCCCATGCTTCATGCAACTATTCATTTGGGATCATAGTGAAGTTGTTGATCATAGCTTTCGTTGCATTGGTCCGGTCGAGTGGATAGTACGTGTTCAAGTACTCGGTCCGATGCTGCTCCCAAGAAGTGACCACCCTCCCCGGGTGCTTCAGCCAGTATGATGCTATGTCAACCAAAGATAATGGGAAGGCAATCAACGTAATGGTATCCTCATCCATAAATATGTCATGGACAGTGCTAAAGATCATCTAAACTCCTGCAGATGGAGATGGGGCTCCTCGGTGGCTAGCCCATGGAACTTGGGCAATAGTTGAATAGACTGAGGGCAAAGCTCGAAGTTGCCAAGGATCTCGGGCAGCTGGATCCATCTGGGGGTGGGGGTTGCACCAGGATTGTGCAACTGCCTCATCGTGCGAGCTGGTATGGTTGGCTCCTGCGACTCATCCTGACGTCTATCTCCTCCCTCAGCTCTAGGTATCTCTCCACCGGCAGCTAGTCTCTCAAGCTCCTTCGTCCAGCTCTCATTTGCATGAACCCTCTTTCGCACGTCTTCCATGAATGCTCCTTGGTCCCTGATCTGTCTCTGCATGGTCTCCAAGGAGGCTAATAGCGTGTTGTTTATGGCAGCCTGGTCCAATACAAGCGTAGATCCTTGTGGCTGTTCATCAGTCCTTCCCTCGCTGCTGGCCATGTCACCGATCTCTGCAAAGGCAAAAGACCCTAACTCGGGTGTCGTCAAGTGAACATATAGCTGTGCTGGCCTCTGTATTGATACCTCAGGTGTGGAAGAAGGTTGATCAAGAGGGAACAAGATGGAGGTGAATTTGGGTACAGAGAGTGGGTATGAGCTCTCTAAAGCCGCCCTAGATGAACGAGGAGGAGTGCTGAAAAGCGGTGCTGCCAGAGGCAGTCTAAGGGACCTCCTTCCCATCATTGTGATGTAGGGATTTATGAAGAGTATATCTAGGACGCAAACAAGATGAGAAAGCAAACCTCCAATTCACCTACGCAACGCAATATGCTAACCGTGAAAGCTCAATCTTTTATCTTGTCAAATTTTATTTAGGTGATAATTCAATCTATCAGTGCGGTTAAGCGAGCTATTAGGAGCCCGATGCTCCCAGATACTGGCCCGAGTTCTATGACTAGCTATTTCCAGCTAGTATGGGATGCAGACCATTTACCGGCTACCCGACTTTACCCAATCTGCTATGGAAGTCCGGACTGATTACCGGCTACCTGGTGAAATCCTCATTGGAAAATATCTAATCAATAAAACCAGTAGTCTAAAGATAGTTCAGGCGTGGCTCTATCCTAGTGCGCGGGTCGCTCTTTCGCTGCAGATAAATCAAAAAATGAGGGGTGACTCTCCCCAAAATAAAGATTTTTGATGAAGTTCGGTTTTAGGTCAAGTTTTCTTTAGCAGTCCCAAATTTTATTGGTTATTTTTAGGTATTTTATGAATAAATACAACGTATAATGAATTTTCTGATTTCCTTGTTATTTAAGTCCAAGAAAACTGAGGGAGGAAGACGGAAAAGCCGATGTGTGATCAAACACAATGATGCATGCAGAGATAGAAATGCGTACCTTGCTCCAGCACTCTACATGCAGGTTGATCCACGCATATATATTAAAATATAGAAATAAAACTACCTATATGATGTACGAGAAAATTGTCCTAAGATGAACAATTTCTATTAACAAGAAGAGCTGGTAGTTAATTAATCAAAAAAGAGACCTGAGTCCAGTCTTAGAGGCCAATCAGTGCCCACCACAGTAGATCATGCAAGCACTTTATACAGTCTCTCTCGACACATGGTCTCTTAACTGATTAAATTATCTTTTTCTTTTATTTGACTAAGTCCAATTATGTTCTATAGGAATAGATATTCTATGAGGGTGTTTGGACCTAGCTAATTACCGAGCTCAAGCAAATAGAAATCCTAAATATAGGGGCCAAATCCTCAGGAATTAAATAAAAAATAAATGCAAAAAATCATGAAAAATCGTGGTGAGGTCCTTCGAGTGTACCGACACTCGGCGAAATAGACCCCGAATAATCCAAATGTCCAAATGTCCATAAAGTTCTAAGTTATTACAATAATGTTCACAAAAATAAATCTATCTACTATAACTACTTTCTTCTGCTCCTCTGCTCCTTCTTAGATGCAGGCCCCTCCAAAATGAACCTGCTCGTCTTCCAGGTTGTTGTCGCACAAAAAATGAAACAGAAGATGGCCAGAAAATAATTATAATAGGTAGATACAAAGATAAGCAAAAAATGAAATCAAACTACTAAGCCATGCTCCCAGCAACAACGTCATTATGATGACCACGATTCACGATCGACTAAGGTGGAATAAATAAATAAAGTGACATTATCCTCAATCAATCAAACCGGTCACAAGAAAATTAAACCACTCAAAGATAAATCAATCAAATGTAAGCGGCTTCGCTATTTTATTTACCTGGTATAGCGATCATGGTCGAACACAAGGAGCACGATTTAAAAACTAAGTAGTCGGATTTCATAAAACAAAATATTTTTAGTGGTTTCTAATTTTTCTAATTTTTAATTTTCAAATAGATGCAGTAAGCACAACAAATGAAAGACGCACACAACATTCTTTTTGTAGTTTTTCAAATTGTCAAAAATGCTCAGAAAATTATAATAAAAATATTTTTGGGTTTTATATGTTTATATTATTTTTGGTAATTTTCAGGGGATTTTCAGATGTTTTTGTGAATTTCTGAAAATCAAACAATGATAAAAATACTAAACAGTGCACAACCATGAGCAATTTGCAAGTTAAAAATAGTAAAACCCCTGGATGGTATTTTTATGATAAAATATAAGTAAAAATCTACAAATAGAAACTAAAAACACTATTTTTGGATTTTTTTTCTTTAATTTTATGTAATTTTTATAAGATTTTAAGTGTTTTGCAAATTTTAGGGTTTTTATAAGGATTTTTCAAACAAAAAAGGTACTTGAGATAAAACACACAAAACACAACTAAGGAATTTTTGTGGATTTTTTAAATGATTTTTCAAATTTTATAATTTTTCTAAGACAAACAAAACACTTTTTAGGGTTTTTGAATTTTTAATATTATAAAAATACAAGAAATTAGCTAGCCAAAAGTACAACCAAAATAACATGTCAATAGGAGTCATGCAGAATTTTTGTTAATTTTTGGAGTCAATTTCCTATTTATTATAATGAATAAAAGACGAGAAGTTAAAATCAGTTTACAATGACCCAAATGCAATTCTTTTAATTTCTAGGTCCAAAGAATAACATTCAATAAAACCTCAGGAGTCAAAAATGCAATTTATCTAGTAAAGGCACACACAACACGTGATCGAAGCAATCAGGGACATAAATGCAAATACTCAAAACTTGACATTCATTTCATAACAACTAAAAGATTCAGGACAAAAGTTGCATATATCCCAACAGAACACGTAGGGACACACATGACTCATACTCTATTGGACTAAAATGCAAACATAAAAATGAGAGGGTCTAAATTGCAAATATTTTTAACTACACATTTTATTTACTAGAGTAAAGCGAAATAAGAAAACATGCAAGGATAACAAAGAAATATACCCCGAGCGCACATAAGGCATGCGTGGGGGTTCTAATGGTTCTAACGGTTTTCTGCAAAAGAATCTGATGGATCAAAGATGGTCGGGGACGCGCGATCAGATCTGCTGCGTCAGACCTGATCTAACGGTCTGCAAGGCTGCTTGTCGGGCGGCTCATATGACGGGCCCAGAAATGATCTGAGCGTCAGGATATGATGCTAAACAAAGGCTCGGATCAAATCTGGGATTGACGAATCGCGAAATCGACCCTTTAAGAGTGTTGTTTTAACACTTGATAATGTCATCGCAGTCAGGCCTAAATGGGTCATCAAAGACCATCTCATTGATATTTCAATAAGAATAAGATGGTCGTATTTTATTTTTACTTGGCAAGAAACCAAGGTTGAACTCAGGGACACGAGCCTCTCTCGTGTCATCTAGATTTTTAATCTATTTAACTAAGTGTGGAGTTAGAAATCCATAGGTCAAATTATGCATGAAGACACCAATGCATTGAAACAAAAGTAAGCATGCATTTTTTTATTTTAATTTTTATCATGCAAACAAAGGCAATGAAATGCATCACAAGTCGTATGCCCTAGTACAAAATGATGAGCAAAATTAAACAAGAGTCAATTTCAAGTTTAATTAAAGAGGCAAATTTGATGAACAATTTTAAACAAGGCATTAGTTCAAGCTTTAAAAGGCACAAGGCTACTAAATAATGCATAAAAATCATTGTGTCCAAATTTAATAAATGAGCATGCCAATAAAAAGACCATCAAATAAGCTTCGAAACGGAACTGAAATCGACTTAATCGGAGATATGGTGCTCAAGATATGCATAAAAGAAAGCAAGGGCATAACTGAAAGAAAACATGAAGATAAAATTACAAACAGGTCCCTGAAGGGAGTAAAATGCAATAAAAATAAAAATCGGGACCTTCCCTGTAAAAGTTCCACACGCACAAGGGCATTTTTGCAATTTTAAAAACCCGCTAGGGCCAAAGTTCAAAATCCCCAAGGCGCACGTGGACTGCACGTGATCTGGACCTGTCTGTAAATGGAGAAGATGATAGGCCTCTGCGCAATTTACCCAGATGGCACGTACTATGCACGCGCCATCCAGGCTCGGAGGAAGGCTAGGGCGCGGTAGAGGCTCGGACTGCTTCGGGTCGGCTCGGAGAAGGCTCGGAAGATGCGAGCCTCCAGGCTTGGGCTCGGATGAGGCTCGGGACATCCAAGCCTGGAGCTCGGGCGCTGAGGCTCAGTGAAGACACGTGGCTGGATATGAGCCATCAGATCAATATGATCCGATGGTTCGGATAAGCTCCGTTGTAGGCGACGTGGCCACATCTGCGCCGTTGGATGAACGTCGGGAGGAATCATCCAACGACGCCTGTACTTCCTCCTTCATCTGTTGCTGGCGGCGGGAACCGAGCTCTGGCGAAGGAGCTCCAGCTCCGCCGCTCGCTCTCGGCCACGGTGGACCTCCCCAGAGCATCATGGACGATCGCCGATGTAGCGGGGAGCTCGGGGAAGTCACTGGACATTCTGAATTGGCTCATCGAAGCTCATAGGTCGAAGGCGAAGCTATCGAAGGTTGCTCCAATGGTCTTCCGACCATTGAAGGAGATCCACCTGCAGATTAGTAACGCATAGCCGAAGCATAGGGATACATGTGCGTGAGTGAACGGGAGCTCAGGGGGGTGAAGAAGATGGGAGCTCTGAGCTCCTCCGCCGTGTGTGGCAGAGGAGATGGGTCGGAGGCGTTGAGAGGTATGGAAGAGGGAGAAGATTAGCGGAGGGTGTCGCGTGAAAGGGGAGTGCGTGGCAGAGCTTGTGGAGTGAGCGATGAGTATCGAGAAGGTGGAGAACAACCTAATTAATTAAGGGAAATCAAGAAAAAATGCAAAGGAAGAAGAAGGAACTTACCGGAGGTTGGGCGGAGCGGGAGCCTGGGCTGGGCATCGGGGATGATGCCCGGGTCTTCGCTGGACCCCGGCAGCTACTCGGGGCAGCTCGAGTGGACGCGATGGCGACGCGACACCGCCTTGTTTGGCGGAGGGTCTCACCGGGGAGGGGAGTCGTCTTCGCTCAATCCATCCACTTCCCCCTGTCACAGGGAAGCGGAGGAGGGCTAGGCTTCCTCCCGCGTAAAGGTGGACGAAGCTGATCGAGGGAGGAGACGGTGTATTTAAGGATTGAAAGTGGCAGTTCCAGTGGTGAAGGTGGTGCTTTGTAAGGGAGATGTGGAGTGAGTGAGAGGTGTCGTGGAGTGATGGACATCTTGCAAAGATCATGGATGACTGGTGATGGTCGTGGGACCTCCGGGTAGTGGAGGTGGTGGCCGGAGACACGGGGAAAAAATGAAGGGCGAAGGCAGTCTGCGGAACGGAGAACGTGTGTGAGAGAGAGAGGTTGCGAGGTAGAAGACAAGGTCCTGGCTGTTGGATCTGGAGATCCAACGGCTGACGATTGCGCGTGAAGGAACGGAGGTGATGAGATCTGAGGCGAAGTGGTCGAAGCATTAGGATGTTACCACGTGGCGCATCGAAGGCGAAGCGCCAACGGACAGATGTGATTAGATTAGGACTTCGATCGAGCGGTTGGTATTATAGCGCCAGTAGACGGTGTAGATTGAAGAGATAACGACAAGATCGGAAGGCGCACAATGCGCCACGTGGCAAACTGTGGAAGAGGCGCGAACGAGCGATGCGGATCAGAGTTGGGGGTAGATCAGACGGTGGATGGTAATGGGTATGCGTGGAGCTCATCTAGCCGTTGGATCAAGAAGAGATCCAACGGCCCTGGGTGATTGGTGGAAGAGGCAAAGAGGCGGGCCACGTGGCTTCACCAGGACGGGACACGTGGCCCAATCAGTTTATTCAGAGAGAAAAGTTTATTTTTGAGGGTTTAAACTTATCGAATTTGAGAAAACTCAAAACATGAAAGTTGTAGATCTCGATGAGATCTACAAGTTTCATGACTAGAAGTGGAGAAGAGGTCATCTGTAGGTACAAAATATTTTTGAGGGTATTTTGAAGGACAAAAATACCATGAATTTTAGTTTTGTGATTTTTTTGTGATTTTTAATTTTTAAGGGAATCTGATAGTTACAGAACTTTATCTGGATTTTATTGACACAACTTTAAGCAAGGTGGTTAATAATGGACAATAAAGATGATAAAATCGAGTTTCATCACCCCCTATACTTAAACTATGCTCGTCCTCGAGCATCAAAAATGAATAAGCTGGATTAACCCCCTTGTGCATGTGAGTACAAGATCCAATCCGTTCAAGTTTACTCAATCTTTAGAGGTCCAAAATTCTAGAATTCAACCTAGCCTTAATCGAGAGGCACCCAATTCCTCCAATTCTCCAGACTCTCTCTAATGTACACATTAGCTAAAGGATATGAATTTTAGTGTTGACTGCGATTCCGTGAGTAGAGTCAAAACGTCACCTAAAGTCTTAGTCCGAGAAAATCTCCTAAGGACCCAATCCTAAACACTAGGGAATAAATCAAATCTTGCATCCATTCCACCGTCTCTTTAGTGGTCAGACTTAGAAAATGTAGATGGAAGGCCAGTAATGGAGGGTATGGGATTGTGTCATTTCTTCTCTCCCTCTCATTGGAACAAGGATTCTCTCTAGTGCCTTTTTACGCAACACATTTTTTTGGTGTTGATCAGTGCGTCCGTCAAGAGAAGTTGGAGCCGTCTACACTTGTTTTCCTGGGAATACACCGGGGTGTGTCTTTTTTGAGTACCTATCGTACCTTCGACACCCAGACTTGTAGCATTTACGATGCAGAGCCCTTTTTTGGTGCAAGCCCGACTCCTGGTCCTAATAGCGGTGGTCCAAGTGAACACTTTGAAAAGTTTGGGAGTGCTCGCCTTTGGTGGAAGCTCTTTGATATTTGACTTTGTGGAATGAGAGCTTTTCTTTGACATTTCATTGCTTTGTAGTATTTTGGCTAGCTCCACTGCTTTTACCAAGAATTGGCGCACACTGATCAACATTTTTTTCTTTATTTCACACCCTGGCACTTAGGTCAAAGTCAAGAAATTAGTATAAGAATCAAGTTCTTATACTGGCTAATATTGCTGACACTCAGGTTTCATGAAACCTCCAAAGATTTTATCCCATCCTCGAGCATCATTAGATCAAGTCCAGACTCGAATCCATCATCCCAATCCTTCAAGTGAAAAATCAACTCATCTCAGCGAAACCGTAGTCGTGCATGTGATGTGCTGATCATATTCTTTATGTCTGAGACTAAGCATGGAATATAACATGCAAATCTAGAGAACTAGGGGAATATGGATGATTAAGTCTATGACCTTGATGGCTAAGGCTGGTTAACCTAAAATCTCAAAGACCTCATAAAACTAAGTTTCCTTGAACATTTCAGATCCTGGGTGGAAGTGTGAAAGTAGAGGATTAATCCAACTCCTTCATTCAAATACACTTTTTTTGAGACTTCAAGAGATATTAGGACTGCCTAAACTCAATTAAGCATCTGCATTCAGCCAGTATGGATGTAAATGCATGCCGAAGCCCGTTGCTTGAGGACGGGGCCTTACACGATGTCCTCTAAACCATCCACTCTGCTAAGGGCGAACGCTCACTGAATGCGGCTACTTAATTGGGCTAAGTAGTCACTAATGGCTACCAAAGGATTTTTGGGTTTTTCTCATTTTTATGGATTTTAATAGAAGGTTAAAACACATGTTAGACTCAACTTTCCTTGAAAGGAGATAGAAAATTTTTCAAAACCATGTCACACAAGTAAAATTTTCAAAATATTTTAAAAAAGTTTTTCAAAACAAGGAAAACTCATTTTTCAAATCATTTTCGAAAATATTTTTTTATCAAAATAGTGTAACATAGTATAGAAAAAGCCGTGAAAAAATTTGAGTCCTCTTAATTCAAAGGATTTTACTTTAGCAAAAAAGTTTTAGATTTTTCAAATTTTTCAGATTATAGCTAAAGTAAGTATACTGTATATACGGTATACCCCCTATACTTAAACTTTGCTATGTCCTCATAGAACTAGATGATAAAAGTCCATAGGTCCATTTAAATATAGAGAAATATACGGGAACTAAGAGGGGCTCCCCCTATACTTAGGTTAGAAATAACCTAAGTATAAAGGCAAGGAAAGGAGAGTAGAGAAAATCACGGGGACTCGGATCCCCCCTATACTTAGGATGAGATTAGCCTAAGTATAAAGATGAGATTTGATGTTGGAAGAGACCCGAGGTGAACGAAGAAGATGGATGGATGTACAGATGAGCGGATGAATCTGTGGAGATGCATGGAGTGTCTACGGCTCTGGGGAGTGTAACGAAGCAAACATGGCCCAATCAATAAAGCAAGACCCTCAATTTCACCAACTCACACATGAAACTAACCGAAGTTGGTTTATTATCTTGTCGGTTTTATTGGTGATAAAACATTTGATGTTTACGCGGAAAAAAAATGTTAAGTGAAAATCAATGCGTAAACGAGGGTGTTGCTCTCCCAAAACCAGAATTTTACTCCATTTTAGGTTGACTTGCAATTAATAGTCCCAATTTTTTTCTTAAGGTTGTCACTGATTAATGTGAGCACAAAATCAAGCAATCATCGTCTACCGTTCATTCCCATTTTCCATTAATCCTAGGTGATCAATCTAGGAAGGGAAACTGAGAAAAACCATGTATTCGATAAAAAAACCGTGATCTAAGCTAAGCGATAAAACATGCAGTGACTTGGCAAAAATCCGTAAAAAACTTGGACTGTTTTGAAAATCAAAAGAAATATGTATGCAAGTCGATCAAAAAGCCGCACCTAAAATGTTATATTAGCGGGGAAAAATTTCTTTTAAATTTGACTAAGTGAAGCGATGCTACGTGCGTCTTGACTTAAAGTGTGTCCTACACACGAGCAAGCACATAAAAAATGGAAAAAAGAATATGCTCGGAGAGCCGCATGCCTGGTCCTAGGTCGACACTCAAGTGGGGACGATCCCCACACAACCACATATAATCGTTCAATTACACTCGCGAGCCTTCGATCGAAGACCACTGTAAAAGACGAATTATTACAAGTATGGAAATATAAATGCGAGACATTTTTTTATTTCTTTTCTAATTGCTCCAAGCAAGCTTCTGCGGCTCCTCGCAGCGGGTAGTTCCTGCTCCTCGCCTCCTTTAATCATCAAGGGCCCTGCTACAAAAACAATGATTAAAGATCGATAGAGAAGAAAAATTTTTGTAATGCAAAAATAAATGAACATATTGACCTATATAAAAGAAACACTTAATTAAATAAAAAAATTCCAAATAATATAAGAAATGAGTCGTGTCCCCAACAACAGCGCCATTTGACGAACCGCGAAATCGACCCTTTAAGAGTGTTGTTTTAACACTTGATAATGTCATTGCAGTCAGGCCGAAATGGGTCATCGAAGACCATCTCATTGATATTTCGATAAGAATAAGATGGTCGTATTTTATTTTTACTTGGCAAGAAACCAAGGTCGAACTCAGGGACACGAGCCTCTCTCGTATCATCTAGATTTTTTTCTATTTAACTAAGTGTGGAGTTAGAAATCCATAGGTCAAATTATGCATGAAGACAACAATGCATTGAAACAAAAGTAAACATGCATTTTTTTATTTTAATTTTTATCATGCAAACAAAGGCAATGAAATGCATCACAAATCGTATGCCCTAGTACAAATGATGAGCAAAATTAAATAATAGTCAATTTCAAGTTTAATTAAAGAGGCAGATTTTGCATCAGTTCAAGCTTTAAAAGGCACAAGGCTACTAAAATAATGCATAAAAATCATTTTGTCCAAATTTAATAAATGAGCATGCCAATAAAAAGACCATCAAATAAGCTTCGAAATGGAACTGAAATCGACTTAATCGGAGATACGGTGCTCAAGATATGAATAAAAGAAAGCAAAGGCATAACTGAAAGAAAACATGAAAGTAAAATTACAAACAGATCCCTGGAATGGACTAAAGTGCAATAAAACTAAAAATCGGGACCTTCCCTGTAAAAGTTCCACACGCACAAGGGCATTTTTGCAATTTTAAAACCTGCCAGGGCCAAAGTGCAAAATTCCCAAGGCGCACGTGGACTGCACGTGATCTGGACCTGTCTGCAAATGGAGAAGATGGCAGGGCCTCTACACAATTTACCCAGATGGCACGTGCTATGCACGCGCCATCCAGGCTTGGAGGAAGGCTAGGGCGCGGCAGAGGCTCGGACTGCTTCGGGTCGGCTCGGAGAAGGCTAGGAAGATGCGAGCCTCCAGGCTTGGGCTCGGATAAGGCTCGGGACATCCAAGCCTGGAGCTCGGGTGCTGAGGCTCGGTGAAGACACGTGGCTGTATATGAGCCATCAGATCAATATGATCTGATGGTTCGGATAAGCTCCATTGTAGGCGACGTGGCCGCATCTGCGCCGTTGGATGAACGTCGGAGGAATCATCCAACGACGCCTATACTTCCTCCTTCATCTGTTGCTGGTGGCGGGAACCGAGCTCCGGCGAAGGAGCTCCAGCTCCGCCGCTCGCTCTCGGCCAAGGTGGACCTCCCCAGAGCATCATGGACGATCGCCGATGTAGCGGGGAGCTCGGGGAAGTCACTGGACATTCTGAATTGGCTCATCGAAGCTCATAGGTCGAAGGCGAAGCTGTCGAAGGTTGCTCCGATGGTCTTCCGGCCATTGAAGGAGATCCACCTGTAGATTAGTAACGCATAGCCGAAGCATAGGGATACATGTGCGTGAGTGAACGGGAGCTCGGGGGGTGAAGAAGATGGGAGCTCTGAGCTCCTCCGCCGTGGGTGGCGGAGGAGATGGGTCGGAGGCGTTGAGAGGTATGGAAGAGGGAAAAGATGAGCGGAGGGTGTCGCGTGAAAGGGGAGTGCATGGCAGAGCTCGTGGAGTGAGCGGTGATGGTCGAGAAGGTGGAGAACAACCTAATTAATTAAGGGAAATCAAGAAAAAATGCAAAGGAAGAAGAAGGAACTTACCGGAGGTTGGGCGGAGCGGGAGCCTGGGCTGGGCATCGAGGATGATGCCCGGGTCTTCCTTGGACCCCGGCAGCTACTCGGGGCAGCTCGAGCGGATGCGATGGCGCCGCGACACCGCCTTGTTTGGCGGAGGGTCTCACCGGGGAGCGGAGTCGTCTTCGCTCAATCCATCCGCTTCCCCCTGTCACAGGGAAGCGGAGGAGGGATGGGCTTCCTCTCGCGTAAAGGTGGACGAAGCTGATCGAGGGAGGAGACGGCGTATTTAAGGATTGAAAGTGGCAGTTCTAGTGGTGAAGGTGGTGCTTTGTGAGGGAGATGTGGAGTGAGTGGAGAGGTGTTGTGGAGTGATGGACATCTCGCGAAGATCATGGATGACTGGTGATGGTCGTGGGGCCTCGGGTAGTGGAGGTGGTGGTCGGAGACATGGGGAAAAAATGAAGGGAGAAGGCGGTCTGTGGAACGGAGAACGTGTGAGAGAGAGAGGTTGCGAGGTAGAAGATAAGCTCATGGCCGTTGGATCTGGAGATCCAACGGCTGACGATTGGGCGCGAAGGAACGGAGGTGATGAGATATGAGGCGAAGTGGTCGAAGCATTAGGATGTTACCACGTGGCGCATCGAAGGCGAAGCGCCAGCGGACGGATGTAATTAGATTAGAACTTCGATCGGACGGTTGGTAATAGCGCCAGTAGACGGTGTAGATTGAAGAGATAACGGCAAGATCGGAAGGCGCACAATGCGCCACGTGGCAAACTGTGGAAGAGGCGCGAACGAGCGGTGCGGATCAGAGTTGGGGGTAGATCAGACGGTGGATGGTAATGGGTATGTGTGGAGCTAATCTAGCCGTTGGATCAAGAAGAGATCCAACGGCCCTAGGTGATTGGAGGAAGAGGCAAAGAGGCGGGCCACGTGGCTTCACCAGGATTGGCCACGTGGCCCAATCAGTTTATTCAGAGAGAAAAGTTTATTTTTGAGGGTTTAAACGGTCGAATTTGAGAAAACTCAAAACATGAAAGTTGTAGATCTCGATGAGATATACAAGTTTCATGTTGATCAGAAGTGGAGAAGAGGTCATCTGTAGGTACAAAATATTTTTGAGGGTATTTTTAAGGCCAAAAATACCACGAATTTTAGTTTTGTGTTTTTTTGTGATTTTTAATTTATTAGGGACTCATATAATTACAGGACTTTATCTGGATTTTATTGACACACCTTTAAGCAAGGGGGTTAATAATTGACAATAAAGATGATGAAATCGAGTTTCATCAGGGATGAGACTCTAGATCGAACGGTGACAAAGGTGGATGGAAGAACATGTGTCTGGTGAACTTCGCCTGGGATGGAGGATGATCCACGGCTCCGATAAACCTGTTGAGGAGTCCAACACGGTCGTGGGAGTACTCCGCATCTTGTGCGCAACTTAGATGGGAAGATGATCGACCGGATGAACGGGACGGTGGTCCTCCGCCTGCAGTTGCTCCGCCTAAGTAGTTGGGGCTCTAAATGATCCTACCCACAGGTGTATTTCCGGCTCGAAGACCAAGCTTCAACCGTGATTATTTTGCAATATAAAGAAGGGAAGAGGTGGTGGATGAGGGGTCGATATCCGGTGATCGTGGAGGAGGGAAGTCATGCCTTAATCTCGATCTAAAGATCGAGTCTAACTGGGTCATGTTGTGCTAGGAGATGGATGATGATTCGGGGAGTCAATCCGTGCAGAGGAAGATGCGTGACGAAGCTCCAGACCCGATGGTGGGAGCTGGTGAACATGCAGTGCTGGAAATGGAGAAATCGAAGTGAGATGGAAAATGCGGGAAAAATAAGTGATACCTGAAACTCAGGGACTCTAGGGCAAGGTGAACGGAGTGGTTGTGGCCTCAATCCTACTACGACGGGCAGAAGAGGCCTCACGCGGCAGAGCTCCGACCGCGTTGTGAGCTGCAAACCTCCAAGCGTCTCCTACGGTTCCAAAGCTACCCTCCAGGTGGTTGTCACACACCTGAAGGTGGCTATGGAGGAATGGTGGTGCGAGGGATGAGCTAAGGGGTCGGAGAAGTGGAAGAGAGTATATATAGGCATGCCTCAGGTTCTGGAAAGATCGATCGATGGGGCGAAACCCTAGATAGATCCGACCTTTCCTAGGGATCTGCGAGGATCACATATCCTAGGAGACGAATCGGGTGTGGAAAGTGAGGAAAAAGGAGGCCGGGTTCAATCATGAAAAATACAAGAAAATGCACCGGTGAGCTGGAATCAGGTCGACCCAGCTGGGGGAGAGGTTGACCAATGGTCAACAGTCCTACACAGGCCAATCAGGAATCAGAATTTACAAAATAAATAAAAATTAAATAAAATTAGTAAATGAGTTTAAAATAAAAAGTGAATAAAATAAAAAATGTTTATTGTTTTATAAACTATTTTTTGATTTTTTAATTATTTTTATAAATTAATTTATTATGGTATCTACGATCACTACATGAATTGCCCCATTTAGGGACGACAACTAGCGATGATTTTTGAATGACTGTCCCTAATGCCTCTTTTTAGGGACGGTCATCAAACAACCGTCCCCAATAACCACATAATTGGAGACTGTATGTGGACTATCGTCCCTACTGTATTAACTCAATGGGGACGGTCACTAATGGCCGTCCCCTCTGCCTTGAGTCAGGCCACTGGACGTTTTCGACCCTTGTGGAAGGGCTTTGGGGACGGTCCTGACCGTCCCCATTGTTCCTCTGTTGGCGTCGCCTTTAGCGATTGGACCAAAGAGGTCAACCAGAGGGGACGGTTATAGTGACCTTCCCCTCTGCCTTAACCAGTCTACTGGACGCTTTCAACCCTCCTGGAAGGGCTTTGGGGACGGTCCTGACCGTCCCCATTGGTCCTCTGTTGGCGTCGCCTCTAGCGATTGGACCAAAGAGGTCGACCAGAGGGGACGGTCATAGGTGACCATCCCCTCTGATTTGAGCAGGCCACTGGACGTTTTCGAACCTTTTGAAAGGGCAGTGGGGACGGTCCTGACCGTCCCCATTGCTCCTCTGTTGGCGTCGCCTTTAGCGATTGGACCAAAGAGGTCGACCAGAGGGGACGGTTATAGTGATCGTCCCCTCTGCCTTGACCAGTCTACTGGACGCTTTCGGCCCTCCTGGAAGGGCTTTGGGGACGGTCCTGACCGTCCCCATTGTTCCTCTGTTGGCGTCGCCTCTAGCGATTGGACCAAAGAGGTCGACCAGAGGGGACGGTCATAGGTGACTGTCCCCTCTGTTTTGAGCAGGCCACTGGATGTTTTCGACCCTTCTGAAAGGGCATTGGGGACGGTCCTGACCGTCCCCATTGGTCCTCTGTTGGCGTCGCCTCTAGAGATTGGACCAAAGAGGTCGACCATAGGGGACGGTTATATTGACCGTCCCCTCTGTCTTGACCAGGCTACTGGATTTTTTCGACCCTCCTCGAAGGGCTTTGGGGACAGTCCTGACCGTCCCCATTATTCCTCTGTTGGCGTCGCCTCTGACGAATGGACCAAAGTGGTCGACCAGAGGGGACGGTTTTTATTGACCGTACCCTCTGCTTTGGCCAAAAGGGACGGTTAATGAGAACCGTCCCTTATGCCTTTCAAAGGAGACGATCTTTAGTGAACCGTCACCGATTGTCACCAATGGAGACGGTCATTACGACCGTCCCCATTGGTCAGATCGAAAAAACCCCCTTCGACCTGCGTTTTCATTCCATTCTCGTCTCTTCAGCCCGCCGCCCCACGATCGCCCGCTCCGCCCCGACGTTGCCTCCAGCTCCTCCTTGCTTGCGGACCTCGTCAATCTTCATTTTCGGTAACTATCAACACTCCTTTGCTTTTATTCTTGTTTATTTTACTTGATAATCTTGTTAGAGTTGTTTTTCCCCATATGATTTGCCTAGGTTTTCCCCTAGTTATGATTTGTTTGGATGATATGCTTAGGTTTTCTCCATATGATTTAGTTGTTTTGATGATATGCCTAGGTTTGCTTGATTTGTTTCGTATACAATAGATATGATTTGCCTAGGTTTTCCCCTAGTTATGATTTGTTTTGATGATATGCCTAGTTTTTCTCCATATGATTTAGTTGTTTTGATTTGTGTATACATTAGACATACTAGGGTTGTGTATACAATAGATATCGCATAATGATTTGTGTATACAATAGATATCCCAAAATGATAGTGAAATCATACAATAGATATCCCCATAATGATTTGTGTATACCATAGATATGCCCATAGTGATTTGTGTATACAATACATATACCCATAATGATTTGTGTATATCATAGATATGCCCATAATGATTTGTGTATACAATACATATACCCATAATGATTTGTGTATAAGAGAAACACTTCATTATGGTTTAGGGTGGAAAACTTGTTGTCTATAATAACACAATGGTGGATTTTATTATGATTGTGCAGTAAAATGGATAAATCATGGATGGATAAGAGATACGATGACTTTCAACAATATAAGAGAGGAGTGATTGCGTTCTTGGATTGGGCATTTCAAATAGAAAGAGTTAATAAGAAATTTGGTGGCCTAAAGATTTATTGTCCATGTGTGAGATGCAAGAATATTAAATGGGATGTTAGAGAGGCAGTGTATAACCATCTCGTACTCAACGGATTTTGGTTACATTACTCCATTTGGACTGAACATGGAGAGGGTTTAGATTTGCGAATGGATGAGGATATGGGCGTAGATGCAGGAGTGACTACACAAACCTTGAATAATGTTGATCACGAGTTATTTGAACTAATGGACGATTTAAGAAGACCTGAGGCACAAGACATTGGTTTAGATGATAGGTTCTCAAGCAGTTTACCAGATGCAGAAGATATATTGGCTCCTGGGGTGGAAATGATGCGTTTGCAGTTTTTGTTAGAGCTGTTTAAGATGAAAGTAAGGAACGGATCAACTGCAGCAATGATGACAGATGTGCTGGGTTTAATACGAAAGTTATTAAATAATCCTCAGAATTATCCTAAGGATTGGAAAGAGGCGAAGCAACGATTCTGATCGCTTGGTCTGAAATACGAGAAGATCGATGTTTGTGTTAATGACTGTATGCTTTTTCGAGGAGAGAATTCGGATTTAGTTCTTTGTCCATATTGTAAGGCTTCCAGGTATAAAGAAGAAAAAAATGATTTAAAGAGAAAGAAGAAGTCAGTGAAAATATTACGATACTTCCCACTAATTCCAAGATTGAAACGTCTCTTCATGTCTGAAAAAACTGCAAAGTGGATGACGTGGCATTCTCGTTCAAATAAACGAGATGCTAATGGAGCTATGAGACATCCATCCGATGCAGAAGATTGGATAAAATTTGATCAGAGATATCCGAATTTCTCTAATGATGAGAGAAATGTTCGTTTGGGATTAGCCTAAGATGGTTTCAATCCGTTTGGTAATATGAGTCTGAGTTACAGCATTTGGCCCGTGATTCTGATTGTTTACAATCTACCACCATGGATGTCAATGAGTTCATCATTTATGATGATGACACTACTAATTCCTGATCCTAAAGGTCCTGGCAACGCTATTGATGTGTACCTACAATCATTAATGGATGAACTAAAAGACTTATGGACTACTGGAATACCTACATATGATGCATGTAGGAAAGAGACATTTAAATTACAAGCTGCACTATTGTGGACTATAAATGACTTTCCCGCGTACGCAAATTTGTCTGGTTGGAGTACTAAGGGAAAACTCGCCTGTCCTGTCTGTCTTGAAAAAACACATTCGACATAGCTGTCTGGAAGTATGAAACATTGCTATTTGGGTCATCGTCGATTCCTTCCACCGAAGCATAGATGGGAAAGGGCAGATAGTAATAAGAAATTTGACGGCTCACCTTATGGGCAACGACTTGACTTAGCGTGTGTCAATGGTAACATTATTTGGGAACATCAATTACTTGTACGAAGCAGTTGTTTAGGACGGAAAACGAAGAAAAGTGTAGTCGGTGGTTGGAAGAAACAAAGTATTTTTTTCAGAGAGTTACCATACTGGAAACACTTACAAATTCGTCATAATTTGGATGTCATGCATATTGAGAAGAATGTTTTGGAGAATATTTTGGGAATATTAGATCTTTCAGGTCAATCTAAAGATAATGTAAGGACGAGACAAGATCTAGTTCAACTTGGAATACATGAGGATCTACATCCAATTGAATTAGACAATGGACGGATTAATATACCTGCAGCAGTATATACATTATCCAACACTGAGCGTGATAAAATTTTCAGCTTCCTTAAAAGTTTGAAGGTATCTGATGGGTTCTCATCACAGCTGTCAAGGTGTGTAAATGAAAGAGAACGCAAGATAACTGGTTTAAAAAGTCATGACTGTCATGTTTACATGAAAGTGTTACTCCCATTCGCTATTCGCGGGATTGTTGAAGACACTGTCGTACAATCATTAACAGAATTGAGTGAATTTTTCATATTATTGTGTTCGAAGGTTTTAGATCCGTTGATCTTGAGAAGACTTGAAGAAGATATTGTTATCACATTATGCAAATTAGAGCTGATATTCCCACCACCCTTCTTTGACGTAATGGTTCATTTAATAGTTCATCTAGCAGGTGAAGCAAGGATCGGTGGGCCGGTTCAATATCGTTGGATGTATTCAATAGAAAGATACCTTCGAAAATTGAAAAATATGGTCTTTAATAAGGCACAACCTGAAGGATGCATTGCTGAAGGTTATCTTTGTGAAGAGTGTATTAATTTCTGTGAAATGTATATAAAAGGTGAAAGCGTGCGTTTCAGCCGTTATGAACAAAATGATGAAGGCGATGTCGTGGAGGAAGAGGATGAATCTAAATTATGGGTCTTTCATTCATGTGGCAGGCATATATTCAGTGGTATCCGCCGCGTAATATCCGATGCGGATAGAGATCTCATACACTACTATGTCTTGATGCAGTTGTTAGAAATTGACGAATTTTTTGATGAGTACAATTCATTATTTAATGAGACACATAACAAATCTGAATTCCTCAAATGGTTCCGTTCACGTGTGAGACATTTAAGGGAAACGACAGATGATAGGTGGAACATTAACCTTGACATTCTTGGATGCATACCATATTCTCAAGTTATATCTTACAAGGGTTATATTGTGAATGGATACAGATTTAGAACAAAGTCCGCCGACGAGATGAAATCGACGCAAATGTCGGGTGTTATAGTAAAAATAGATTTACCTTCAGGTTTAGACGGCTATTATGGGGAAATACTTGACATAATAGAGATCAGTTTTACTCATGAATGTCGATGTGTTCTTTTTATGTGCAATTGGTTTGATGTCTGTCGCGAGGGAATAGGATTTCAAAGAGATAGAAATGGGATTATTTCATTGAAACAATCCGGGAAATTGCAAACAAATGAGCCTTTTGCACTTGCCAGTCAAGTGGAACAAGTTTTTTATATTCCAGACAACTTCAATGATGGATGGATCATACCCGTGAGAACAATACCAAGAGATTTTTTTGATGTCAATGATGATGACGAGTTGCTAAATATAAACGAGGCATATCAAGCTGAAATGCAAGAACATCCAACTGATATTGTAGATGCGGATTTTTAATGTGTAAGTTTACCATCTTTTATTTTCCAATTCTTTATGTTAATTATCATTGTTGTTATATATAATTTAAATGTTTCATAATATGCAGATATGCCTCCACGTCCTAGACGCATTCGGGATGCCCCGCCGGCACCACAGCGAGGGAGTAGTACCTCCGATCATGACGGATCGAGTAGTTCAGGCAGACGTAGAGGCTCATCTCAGTGCCGAGTGTTGGACCATCTTCGTCCTGGTGAGACACTCAGGGTACGGATAGTTGGAGGTGATGGTGGGGGAGAATGCAGCTGTTTTCCAGAGTTACTTGGGACAAGTGTGCAGAGCCAGGGTCCCTCTCCACATTACAGACTGGCGTTTAGTGGAGCGGTCAATAAAAGATGCCATTCTTCATGATTTGGAGGTATATATAATAACAAAGCAAATTTTTTCTTCAGTATATATATAAACTTATATCTGTTTGCTTTCTTTGCAGTCTAGTTTTTCCTGGGACCGTGACCCGGCCACTGATGTGCTGATTTTAGGCCATGGGGCGGAGATGTTGCGTAAATATCGAGGACGTGTGAAGGCCCGAGTGAGTACTTTGCTTTATATTTAATGATAAATTTGTTTTTCATCATATAAGTATATACTTAATTTTCTTTATATTTTAAAGTACTTCGACCCGGAGCTTCCATTGGAAGCCAATTTGGCAAATTATCCTCCGAATGTACCCGCTGAACAATGGAGGGCGATGGTTTACATTTGGATGGGAGAAGAACATACGGTATGTGACATATATATGTGCATTTTATACATATATCATTTCGAATTCTTTTATTAAAATTATTATCTTCGTATAGGGTATCTCAAGGAGAAATACTGAAAATAGGAAGAAAGGTTTCAAGTCTACCCATAGAATGGGTAGAAGAAACACAAATCAATTAAAGGATGACTTCGTAAGTAATATACTTTATGATTACTGTTAAAATTTTAACTATTAAATATGCATTAAAATGATATCCTAAGTTTACTAATCTTTTCACATTAGGAAGTGGAGAACGAGAGAGTGCCCAGCCGAATGGAAGTCTTCGAGAAGTCTAAGAGCCGCGATGTGGGCGGGGAAGTTCATTGGGTGGATCCTGCCTATGGTCCAATTCATGTAAGTTATTCATAACATATTTGCATCTTTCTTACAAATTAAATGAATTTGAACTTACTTAAATAAATTTGTAGGAGGAGATGGTTAGGCTCGCAACCACTGGCTCTGTAGACCACACCGGAACGAGTCATCCACCTCTTACTCCTGATGCGGCCTTCCTCCAGGCGACCGGACCAGAGCATCAGGGACGCGTCCGTTGTGGTGGTCGTGGTGCCACCATACGGAATTGGTATGGAGTAGGGACCGGCTCGACCTCTCAGAAGACACAAAGAGAGAGGGAATTAGAGAGTCAGGTGTCTAGCATGAATATGGAGATTCAGGATTTGCGCCAACAAATGGCGATTTTCAATGCATTCATGCAGGCACATCAAGGTGGAGCGTCGACTAGCAACCCAACAGATGATGATAATACCGCTGCAAGGCTAGGCGACGACGATGAAGGCGAAGAAGAAGATGATGCTGATGACGACGAGGACGCCGACGACGAAGAGGATGAGGACGACTAGGATAGCTTAGTTAGTTTGTAGGATACTTTAGTATATTGTATAACTATTATGAACAATTATTGTATGCTACTTTAGTATTTTGAATGCATATGTTGTTGGACAAGGACTTTATGAATGTCGATTGCATTTTTTTGTGTGGTGATAGTAATGTTTATTATGAAGACCGATTTTTTGTAACAGGTACTACATTATATTGACATACAGGGCAAAATGAGGATCAAATAGGGGGCAATGGAAATTTTTTTTGTTAGCAGATGAACAAAGGGGACGGTCATGGCAACCGTCCCCTACGTTCTTAGAGACGGTTATGACCGTCTTCGCTTTCTCTCTTTTGGGACGGTCGTGACCGTCCCCCCTGATGACATTAAGGGACGGCCATGACCGTCCCCAATAAGATGCTTTAAGGGATGGTCATGCCCGTCCCCTATGGCAGACTTTTAGGGACGGTCATGACCGTCCCCTATGTATGCGTATTGGGGACGGTCCGTAATACTGTCGCCTATACCAAATGGGACGCGACCTTTGGAGACGGTCTTAGGACCGTCCCCATTGATCAATGGGGACGGTCATGTTATCATTAGCGTCGGATGTTGACCGTCGCCTGTTCTACTCTTTCTTGTAGTGAATATACAGTATTATATACATGTATACTATACCTATGTATTATGTACATTTGTTTTTATTTTATTATTTTTACAATATTTTGTATTTTATTTATTTGTAAAATAATTTTAGGAGTATAAAATATTTTTTATTTGATTTTATAAATTAATTAAGGTTGCAAGATAAATGGGTATTGTGTTATATGCATGTGGTTTTTGTGGATTGTATCTATATTTTATTTTGTATTTTCTGATTTTTATTTTATTTTATATTATTTTCTAGGACTATATACAAGCGTTAAAAATAATAAGATATTTATATTTTGTCAAAATAAATATAAATAATTATTTGTGCAAGAATATGTGGTACGTACAATACACAGTGTACCCTATTTCTCTCTACTTATTTTCTTTGCGATCAAGTCAAGTCTTGACCTTCTCTTAGGGTTTGGGTCACTCTGTATTTATTCTAAATACATCGTTCTTTTTTTTTTCTCTTTATTCTTTTATTTTTGGAAAATAGGTGCTAATTATGAGATATTAATAATGGCATGTACAATGTTAATTTATTGTATTTATAGGTATTTATAAATGGTTTTGCTAAAAGACAGAGTTAAATAAAAGAATAAAGAATGAAAAACGTAGATTCATCAGTGATCCATCTCAATGATTTGACCTTAACTGTTTCATTTGATTTTTGTTTATTTTTCTTTTATTCGTAATATACTTATAGATTTAGATGCACTTTGGGATTCACAAATTGAGAACGCTCTTTTTTTTCATTAATGTCTTGCTCTCTTGAACCCACAAAAGAGCGAGCTTTAAAGTGAATCGAGTGTCGTATATCGTCAGATGTATTTAAAGACTCTAAATAAGATAATATAAGGTTGCAACCTTCGGAATCAGAGTCAACAACAATCCATCCCTTGGGGAGAAGAAGATGCATATTCAAGTAGGGTCTCCTCCTGTAAAGAGTGTCAAAGAGACATCCTAGTCAATTCTCCAGAAAGTTTCTCTGATGTCTTCCCTTGCCCAAAGTCTATCCTCCTTTTGTTAATTTTCAAAATCTATGCTAATTAGAATTATGTTTTCTATATTTTTGAGAGCTGCTAAAAAAAGCAGGGAAGCCTGCTTCTTCTTCCCCAAAGGTGCCTTCTTTTTACAGTAGTTCGACCTCCTAGAGGAGGCACATAGATGGTTAAAGTTTGATGTGCTAGGAAATCCATGAGCAAACAAGATGGCCTCCTCCCTGCAACCTGGAATTGATGTACATAGGCTTGGGCAAGGTTATCTCGATTCCCTGCCAGTCGACCCCGATACAGTAAGTTAGATTTGTTAGTGCTTGTATTATCAAGTTGAATTTTGAGATCTTTTTAATATATGTTTCTTTGAGGCCTAACAAAAAATAAGGAAATGTGAGGTACGTAGTATGACTATTATGATATTCTCATACATCCAGTAATCAATCTTTGTTTCCTACTAGGTGAAGTTGATATAACTTGTGCCTTATGCCATTCACCCAGGTGGTAGGCGGTTATGTTTACTTGCAATTTCTCTTGTCACTTAACCCTAGTAAACTTTCAAGACTGATCTACTTAGGTTGACATCTCCTTCTCTTATCTAGAACGTAAAGCTCAACTTCCTACCTTCAACGTCCCCAAACGCAGCATCGATAGGTCTAGGAGGACAACCAATATTGGTCTTCCCCTTATCTTCATCCTTGGACATCATTCCCAAAGAATCAAACAGAGCGTCGAGACCTTTTCTTAGTATCCACTTACCGTTTGATCCTATATATACATATTTTATGTTAAGGCACATGTTATATGATAATTTATTTTCAGGAGAGCACATCTTCCAAGTTGTTTATGTATTACGCACTCCATTATTTTTACATAATGAGATCTCCCATTGCTCATATTCTTTCATGTTCGATCGAGATTCCACAAGGGTCTAAAATATCCTCACTAAAAGAATAGTGAAGATGGAGTGTCGTTGAGGCAACTGCTCACGAATCCATGATTTAGACAACAAGTGCCCACAACAAATAATTAATCGATGAATGACAAAAAAATAAAGTTCAATTTATTATACTCTACAAACAAAGATGTATATCACATAAGCATGTAGAGGTCAAACCACTGAGAGCAAACAAGGTAGCCTAATAATTATTGCTAATAAAAAATGAATTATGTACACAAGTGTCCTTTTTATGTGGGGTCTTTTGATTTTTTTAACTTTTATTTGATTTTTTATTGTATATATATAATTGTTAAGTAATAATTTTTTGATTTTTAATTTCTTTTCAATATAAATATTGTATAAAATATATAGAAGAGCATAAAAATAGATATAAGATATGATATAAAGTATAACTATGTATCTTATAATGAATATAAAAATAAGAAAAAAATTAATAAATATAGCCCATGTTATATTTCATATATATATATACATATCTTTTTTTTGTTCTGAAATATTTATAAGGTATTTATAATAATTATAATTACATTATAACCCATATATATAGATATATAATACAATATAGGGTATTATTATAAATCTAGCTAAAAATAATCAAAATTTGCAAAATAAAATGTTTTTGCGTTTTTCATATTTTCCTACAAATTTTTTCCAGTAATTTTGCTAATTTCTAGGTAATTTCAAAGTCAAAAATATCTTAAAATCAAGATTAATTAAAAAGGCCGAATTGTTTTAAGTTTGAAAAATAATAAATAAAGTTAAAAATTTCCAAGACTAATTTTCAAATGCAATAATATATACATAAATGAAATTATCAAACAGAAATAAATGTTTTTGATTTTTTGAAGAATTTTTATATTTTTAGGATTTGGGGGATTTTTATTTTTTTATCATTTTCTTAATTTTTAGGGATTTTTTATCTAAAGATAGAAAATAATATAATGGAAAAAATATAAATTTTGGGATTTTTCAAAAAGGTTTTATACTTTCTAGTTATTTTCTAAGTCAAACAAGGGGAAAATGTGCTCTTTTTTATTTTTAATAAATAGAAAATCTGCATAAAATTCAAAACAAAATATATAGCATGAAAAAGCAAGCATCCATGTTCATTGTCCTATTTTTTCATAATTTTTGGAGCACGGATGAATTAAACAAACACGCACAGAAATATAATAGTATTAGAGATCTTTTTGCAAATATAAAAGTTTACATGCATTTCAGAACCCTAATACAAAATCCAGGGGTGAAAATGCATCTTAACCATAAATATTTAAACTAAAAGTGCCTGGCATGGACATAGTTGCAATATTTACAAAGTTTTGGTCCTCCTTACAAATTATCCACAAAAGTTAATACATAACATATAAATATTGGACTTATTATAAATACAAAAACCCACAGGGGTATAGTTGCAAAATACCCACCTCACGTGGAAGACTAAGTGAGGTAAACTGGCACGGACACCTGTAATTACATGAAAAGGCAGGGGGGCTCCATGCAAAATTACCACTATTATTTACACTTCAGACTAGAGATTTAATATTAAAATGTATAAAACTGTGAGGGCCATTTGTGATATTTGCCTAATATTTGCACACCAACGAACGACTAGGATCTTCTTACTTGACATGCGTCGGCTTCTCCTTGTGTGATGACGCTTCTGTCGCGGACTGTTGAGATTAGATCCCCAGATGAGATCGGACAATCATGACTCTGCAAATCCAACAGCTACTACTCGCCTGGGCTTCTGGCTCTGATCGAACAACTAAGAGAGAGATTGGAAGAACAGAGAAGAACCCCGCTCCTCCCAAACTTGGAATCGATGAAGCTCGTGCCTTCGATCTCCTTCTTACTAAGGAGGTGCTATGATGGATCCTGGGGATGGTCCGCACTGAGTGGTGGTCCTAGAATGATCTAGAGCCCATCGATGGGGCTCTGGCGTGGCTTGGAGCATGGAGCCCTCGCGTATATTTAAATGGGGCTTAGATACCCCCTTCCAAACCTGCAAGTTAGACAGGGAACTTCACAAGGAGCGGGGGGCTTTATTGCTAGGGTTCGAAGCGAGATGAGGGAAGGCGGAGGTGCTTTGGCGAAGGCGACAGAGTGAACAACGATGGACTGAATTTGGAGCAATTCAGGTGGTGTGATGGGTCGAGGAAGTGGAGAACATGCTGAGGAACGATATGGGGGTGTTGAGGGAGTCGGATACAGTCAGAAACGGGATGGAACAGAGCCGGAGCTGGGAGCTCTGGCGATCGATTCAAGTGGATTTTGCACTAAACTACAAATCCAATGCCTAAATAAAGTATAGGAACATGAAAGATCAGACTAAATCTATCTATAGATGGAAGAAAAATTCACAGCTCGAACCTAGGAACCAAGGAGCAGAGGCAACCGGAGCGTCGCCTTGGGTGCACCACTCCTCCTACGCCCGCTTCAGAGCCTCAGAGAATCGCATTCTATCACCACTCTGCTCTCTTGGTCGAGGGTAGAGGGAATCGAGGATTGCAAAGGGATCAAAGAATCAAAGATTGGCTGGAGGGGTTTATTTATAGGCAGAATTTGGTGGATCTTGCTACTTGATTCAAGGACGCAACAGAGGAGATCGATGGGATCTAAGGATCAGGCGTGAATCATGGACATCGCATATGTAGAATTTGTTCAAGGCTCAAGGTGATTCGATCATGAGATCACAAGGGGAAATGATGAGAAAGAAGCGGCTCGAGGTTCTGACAAGGGTCGGAGGCGCCAAAGGGGTAGTTGACTGAGGTCAACAAAAGAATGAATATGGTTAGTCCACGTAGACCAACCATAAAAATGCAAGGCAAAAATGATTTGTAAAATGAATGATAATTAGTAAATTAATTTATTAATTTTAGGTTATAAAATGAAAAGATGTTTACTATTTTTTGTAGCATTTTATTCCCATTTTTATATAATTTAATGAGGCAATTTATTACAAGCTATTATTTACAAGTATAATTCTAAGTATATTTACCTGTATACGTGTAGATTATTTTATTTTATATTTTTAGATTTTGTTATTCTATACACTTAATTTATATATTTATAACTTATTTATATGTACAAAAATATATTTTTTGTTGTATTTTTTCGAGTTTATTTACTTGCATAAATAGATGTATTTATATTTATAAGTATAGGTAATTCATCCATATATTTTATATACTTATTTATTTTAGTTCATTTTTAATGGTTTTCTTTTATGTTAATTATGTACACATAATATAAATAATATTTACAAAATTATAAAAATATTAAATAATTAAAATTTAAAGAGTAAATAAAATGAATATTTTATTCAGGTATATTGTACAATAGGGGTCCAAAACCTAACTTTTGCATCTTAATTTTAAATTAAATGAAACTACTTCATTAAATAGTTAATTGATAGTCATATACACTTAAAGTGATTTTGATGCATTTTGAGTTTTTATGGAGAAGATATGGGTTTGAGAAGTTTAGATTTTGGCTTTTTATTCATAGTATCGAATGGATAGCGTATATTATTTTTAGATGAAATTAGTTTTGTATTTTTCTGTGTATTTTTAAGTATAACTTTATGTACAAAGTTCGTTGATTTGATTTATAAAGAATAAAATAGGTCCCAAAATACATTATTGAAGAATAAATAATTAGGGTTTTATTGTGTGTTTGACCCTTATCTTCCCCTACTTTATTCCTTGTCGACCCAATCATTATGATGCCTAGTCACAAAATATCTTTGGTATTTTATTTCTTTTTATTTTCTTTTTCTTAATTCTTTTATTTTAGCTTTAAATAATGTATTTTATACAATAATTTTTCAATAAATAATGAATGTTATTTTAGATAAAATAATGATATTTACATGCATTTATCTAGGGAATGAAGGCCAAAATAAAGAATAAAGGTGATGAAATGGAGATTCATCATTTTCCCACTACATTAATGAGATTTTCCCATGTAAATCGTTGTGTTCTCCATGTGATTGCTCGTTGATTGCTTGCATGCTTGGATTGTTCTTCAACAAAATGGTATCATAGCCATTGAATCAGTGGTCATTTACTTTGAATTGAGAGTCCCATAAAGATCAGTTTGGTTGATAATTGCCTCTTTGTGTTAAAACCTCATGCAACAATTTATTTATTGATTAGAGCTAGCACCCACAATGACGACGAAGTCTGGTTGAAGTGTCAAATTTTGCATGTGGAAGGTCAAGATGTAGCCGATCCCCATTCAATAAGGCATCATAAAGGCACTGGGGGGTCTTAAGAAGTTGTTCACTAGATTGACTCAAGATGAGAATGATGCAAAGGTTCGATCAAGCATACAACTTTGCATTTTTTTGGGCTTCCATGTACTCCCATAATAGGTTAAGCTTGGTGTATTTTTTTTATTGTGACATCTCAGATGTCTTATATTAAATGAATGAAATGGTTTGATTGTTTAAAAAAGCATACGAATTCACCTGTCGAACGATGTTCTTTATGAAGGAGAACTACGCAACATCACAATCTTGGTAGCATATAAATGAAGAAGACCCTCTCAAGTCGTGTGCATCTTAAGCAATGCCTCTTTATGCTTCATATATGTAAAGGTACATCTAATAAATGTCATCTAGATATCTTCATCTCTATTATATCTGAGTTAGAAAATATATAAGAAGAAGCCATGCATTTTTGCTGCTATGTTCGTCACCGCCCTTGTATAAACACTTTAGAGAGACCCTGGTTTACATGGAGGATGGAATCACACTAAATGCTGTAAAATCATCCCTTTTCTTGAATGAGTTAATGGACCATGAATTAGTGAGCCATTCCTCAAATGATAAGAAGACTGCGATGCTTCAAGTGAGGGAAAAATACACATGATGAAAGAAGTTTGATAATTCACAAGATGAAAAGGAAAAAGTCATATCAAAATGTTTTGATTAAGCAAGGGAAAAGGGCATACGAAGGAGGAGTGTTGTATACTCCAAAATAAGGAGAAGGAACAAAAATAATATGCCAAAGAAGGTTATACAATGCAAGCAAAGCTATTTGGAATAAAATGCAGAGATGTGGCATATGTTTTGAGGGATAGTAAAACACATAAATTGAAGGATGCTTGGCTTCTCTATTCTGGTTACTCTTACCACATCACATTCAATCACAGTTTAATTCTCCACATACAAATCGTTTGATGGACGAGTCATCATATTTATGGCTTTTAAATTATTCTTAGGTTCAACATTCACTCTTGTTTATTTCGTTAGTAGTTCGATTAAGTTTGGATTCAAAAATAAATGGATAGAACCTAAACATAAGTTTAAATCTGTTTATATAAATGAATGGAACTTAAATAAGATAGGTTCACTCAGGTTTCATTAAAAGTTTGATTAAATTTAAGAAATGAGTATGTGAAATACATATGCATGAATCTACACTGATATGTACGAAATCTTGCATTCTTATGTGATGAAACTTATAAAGATTTGGTTGATAATCAATAACTATTTAAAGTAAACCTTCTATGAAGGTTGAATGAATCAAAAAATTTGTACAAATCATAAATGAAGCTTGATTGTAGCAAAAAAAGATTATATAATATAAATTCTTGAAGGTTTACTGTTTTTACATACCGAGATCTCTTTTTGCTCGTAGTCTTTTCCCTCCGTACCAATGAGATTTTCCCACATAAATCGTTGTGTTCTCCGTGTGATCGCTCATTGATTGTTGACGTGCTTGGATCGTTCTTCAACAAACTGGCATAAGAGCATTGAATCAGTGATTCTCCACTTTGTATTGAGAGTCCCATAAAGATCTATCTTATTGACAGCTTCCTTTTTACGTTGAAACCTTGTACAACAGATCATCTTTTTTATCAGATATGGCACCCATGATGATGTCGAAGTTTAGCTCGAACTGTTTAGACTTGTGGATGTCGTCCAATTCAAAGAACCAACTCCGCTCACACCTGACTATCAAAAAGCCTAGTGTCAAATTTCGCTTATGCAAGGTCAAGATTTAGTCGATCCCCATTCAGTAGGATGTCACAGAGTTGTCCGTGACATTGACTCAAGATGAGAAGGAAGATATGGATGCAAAGGCTCGGGAAAGCATACAACTTTGTATTTTTTAGGGTTGCCATGTACTTCTGTAATGGGTTAAACTTGGTGTGTATTTTTTGTTGTGACATCTCATATATCTTATATTACATGAATGAAATGGCTTGATCGTTTCATCAAAAAAGTATACAACTTTACCTATCGAATGATGTTTTTCGTGAAGTCTTGAAAGAGAATTCTGAAATGGATATCACATTCTTGGGAGCACATACATGAAGATGACCCTCTCAAGTCGTATGCATATCAAGCAACACCTCTTTATGCTTCGTATATATGAAGGTACATCTATTAAATACCATCCAGATGTCTCCGTCTCTATTATATTCGAGTCAGAAAGTATAAAAGATGAAGACCATGCATTTTTGTTGCTATGTTCATCACTATCCTCATATAAGCACTTCAGAGAGACGATGATTTACATGGAGGATGGAATCACACTAGATGTTGTAAAATCATCCCTTCTCTTGAAGGAGTTGATTTGAGCCGTGAGTTAATGAGCCATTCCTCAAAAGATAAGAATACTAGGTCGCACCAAGTATGGGGTAAATCCACACGATGAAAGAAGTTTGATAATTCACAAGATGGAAAGGAAAATGTCAGATCAATTTTTTTGATTATGCAAGGAAATAGGGCATATGAAGGAGGAGTGTTGCAAACTCCAAAATAAGGAGAAAGTACTAAGAAGGTTATGCGAAGAAAGTAAAATTTTCTAGAAATAAAATGCAGAGATGTGGCCTATGTTCTGAGGGCTGTAAAACACATAAATCGAAGGATTCTTGGCTTCTCGGTTCTGGTGGCTCTTACCACATCATATTCAATCATCATTGTTCTCCTCATACAAATCAGTTGATGGGGGAGTTGTCATAATTAGGAATTTTAAATCATTCTTATGTTTTTTATTCACTCATGTTTGATTTGTTAATAATTTGATTAATATTCAATTTGAAAATAAATGAATCGAACCTAAACACAAGTGTAGATTTGTTTGTATAAACGAACTGAACCTGAATAAGGTAGGTTCACTCAGGTTTCATTAAAAGTTTAAATTACCAACTAGTAGTGAAATGCGTATGCATGAATCTACATTGGTATGTATGAACTCTTACATTCTTGTGTGGATGAAACTTATAAAGATTTGGCTAATACTCAATAATTATTTAACACAAAACTTTTATTAAGGTTGAATGAATCAAACATTTTAGAAACCATGAATAAAGCTTGATTGGAGCAAAAAAAGAATATATAATATACATTCTTGAAGGTTTACTATTTTTACATTACGAGATCTCTTTTTGCTCTTTTTTTTATTTCCCTCTGCACCAATAAGATTTTCTCACATAAATTGTTTTGTCCTCCATGTGATTGCTCGTTGATTGTTGGCATTAGGGATGGGAATTGGGCTGTGCCGGCTCGGTCCAGCCCGAAGCCCCGTCCAAAAAGCCTGGTCCAGCCCAATCCCAAAAGAGCATTTGGTCATGCATGGGCCTAAAAATTTGGCCCAAATTTAATTTAGGCCGGGCTTAGGTTTGGCTCAGCCTAACCCGACTTGGCCCGAGACCAGACCTGTTCAGGGGCCCAATTTAGGCCCGAGGAGTGGTCTAAAAGAAAGCCCAAGACCCGGCCCAAAATTGGTAGAGGTTGGTGTTGGATACATGGCTTCTATTCGACGTTACAATTGCAATTGGCAGAGGTTGGTGTTGGATATGGAGAGGCACATGTTGATA
Organism: Ottelia alismoides; assembly: GCA_037367405.1. Lineage (NCBI taxonomy): Eukaryota > Viridiplantae > Streptophyta > Magnoliopsida > Alismatales > Hydrocharitaceae > Ottelia > Ottelia alismoides. Next base: position 24,755 of record JAZKJV010006700.1, on the reverse strand, counting down.
TGGGGTTGTTGAATGTTTAACCATTTCTCATGGCTTCTTTGCAAAATGCCAGATGTTGTGTACTGGTTCTATATGTTAGGCATGTCACCGTGACTGAAATCAAGATGCACATGACGAGATCAATGTAAGATTGGTGTATAAAAATCATGGATCAAAATAATATTATAGATGTTTAAAGTTGCAATTCGACGAAGGAAAAGAGGAGGTTTAACTCCTCATTGGTTGTTCTGATCTCAAAACCATTGAGTATTAAGATCTAATTTCTATATACAACACTTGATGTCCACCTGAGGAATAGTTATGTGTTTGTTATGAGAATAAGGATTTAACCCCATCAAATTGTTGACGTCATATTCTTCCCTTGTTGTTAATGACATAAAATTCTAGGCAACAACACATGCTATACAGTTGAATATCTGGAAAGATTTGTAGCCAAACATATAAATTCATTTCATTAAGATGGATGTAAATTATGCTTAAGGTGCTGGAAAAAGTAGAAACAAGTTAGGGGGTGTTGTATTATGACAGGTTTCATACCTTTCAAGATATCCTTAGAATATTATTCTATGTACCGAATTTGGGCCGGTCCGGCTCAAGCCTGACCCAAAGGAAATGGGTCGGGCCTAGGCTTGGGCTGAACAACAACAATATTTGCGGGCCTAGGCCCAACCCAAGGCTTGAAATATTAGATGCGCTTGGGCTTGGGCCCTTCAAGACACGACCCATCCCGACCCATGTCCATCCCTATCTGGCATGCATGGCTTGTTCTTCAACAAACTGGTATAAGAGCCATTGAAATTAAAAATAAAAGTATAAAATACATAGGTATTTTATACCTGTATATAATATTATATAATGTATATAACATAATTTATTTTTCAAAAAAATAAATAAAAATCACTAAAAAATAGTTTGAAAATAAATAAACATTTTTTACTTTGTAAATATTTTTAAATAAAATTGTTTGCTATTTTATTTTTAATTCCTAAATAATTTTGACTAGGAATAATCTGATTGGTCCACGGGGGAACGTTGACCCCTGGTCAACAGCCCCCCCCCCGGACCACTCCTCCCGCGGATCTTGGTTCCAGCCCGATTTCGCTGATTTTTCTCGAATCAATCCGCCCATCTTTCTTTTCGATTTGAGGCTCCGAGTGTCGAGGATAGATCCGTTATCCACGTCTGCCTATTCTCTTAGGGATCCAGTCCTCGATCCGCACACTCGAGCTCCATCTTTATCGGATCCCATCGAGTATATAGCTTGTAGGAGCCGCTATTTTTACGCATCTTCGGCCGTTGTCTTCGACCCCAGTGACCTCCATTCTCCTCCTTGAGTGACAGCAAGTGTAGGGGGAGTGTTGCAGTGAGGCCTTGAAGCCTTTAGCCCTATAGGTCCGACGAGCCCTCTCACCGTGCTCAGCCACCTGGTGAGCCCGAGCCTCTGGAGACGTCGCTCCATCGAGGCAAAGATCTCAGGAGGTAGATGACCTCCAGCACATACGCCAGCATCCATCAGGTAGCCTAGTTAGCTCTTAGTTTGCTTTGATTTCGAGCTTTTCAATTCCGGTCGCCCAAGCTTCATCGGACCATCTAGCATCATCGGAACATTGATTGATCATCCCGACCATTCCATCATCTCCACGAGACCGTGTTCCATCTTCTACGCCCCTCCGTTCCCCCTAGTTTGCCCAGGAATAGGGCTCACACTCTCCTTCGTTGTCGCCTCGCCGGAGAGCTCCGTTCAGCCTCGCCCCGTCAACCCCTTCGCCCGCTAATGGGTCGAGGCACTTTGCCCTCGACCCAGCAATCTTCTTGTGCAGGTTCGAATGAGAAAGGACTTCATCTGGAGGTCCAAGCACCCAGGCACAGTCGCTCCAGGTCATTGACATCGCCGGGGTCTTCCAAGACCTCCCAACCTCATCGAAGCCCACCATTCTTTGTGGACCATCACTAGCGTCGTTTCGCCCATCAGAGCAGCCTCGGAGGAGCTCCCAGCCGCGCGTATCGTCCGTTTGAAGTTCGCCGACGGTGAGTTCTTCGCCGCTCATCCAGGACCCTCCTCCGCCATCCGATCAAGCTCCTCCACCAGGTCTAATCTCAACCATCCATCTACGGGGAGCTCGCATCCGTTGGATCCATCTGAGGATCAGATCTCGTCCGTTGATCGTCAAAGGGTAATCAGCTAATCAGAGCCGTTCGATCTTCAGTGAAGACTCCTTGACCGTCGGATCTGTAATAATGGAGGTAATTTACACTTAGGTTCTTAGCACTTTTCATATTTCAGTTTAGTCCTGTAAATATTTTTAGAAGTTGTTTTTTATTTTGGATAAATTGCATTCAGGGCCTCGTGTTTATTTTAAATTAGTCCCTCTGAGTGTGTGGCACGTGGTCTGTCACGTGTTGTTAGGATTATTTGCACTTTTCATCATGGGGTTTATTGTTGTTACTGTTTGAACTTTGATAAATAAGATTTGCATATATACCCCTATTTGTGTGCTTCACGTGCCGCGCTCGTACTGCCTGGGCTTTTTGCATTTTCAGCCCTACATTTCTTCTGCGTGTTATTATTTGGCTGGGTAGTTTTCAATATTTGCAACTGGGTCCATGTATGTCGTGCGTGTCTGATTGGCTTGAATAAAATAGTAAATCTTGTCCAAAAATTATGAGATTTTGACACATGGCTCCTGCCATGTTGTAGGAATTTCTAGAATTTTTTGGGCACTTTTCATTTTCATTTTATATTTTTTAAAATTCAAAAACCTCTATTTTTGCTAATGTCTAAATTTAAAAATCAACTAAAATATTAAAAAGCCTTTAAAAATAAAAAATTACCTTGTGCTTGTTTTGTTGTGTTTTTTATTCTGTGCAAATTTTGTATGATTTGGATTTATAAAAACCTTAAAAATCTAAAAACACTAAAAAACTCATAAAAATATTAAAAATCAACAAAATCTCAAAAAAATGCAATTCCGGTTTTTTAGTTAGTTTTTTATTTTTATTTTATCATAAAATTATCTCTGGAATTTTATAGGCTATTTATCTATTTTTATATAGCCTTTAGATTCTGGTTGCACATTGTCTTCAATTTTTAGCCTTCTTTCATTTTTAGAAAAATAACTAAAAATTATAAAATCTGAGAAAAATATCGAAAACATCTGAATATTCATAAAATCCAAAAATATTTTTATTTTTATTTTCTGAAACTTTTTGTTGTGTTAAATAATTGTTTGAATTGGTCTATTTGATCTCTTTTATACATTTTCTTTCATTTTAAAAATCACAAAAAAATTTAAAAATATAAAATCCACAAAAAATATTTTATTCTTTTTATTTTGAGCCCTGACTACTTCGTAGGCTTTTTGCCAATCCGTGCTCCTTGAGTTCGACCACGGTAGCTATACCAGGTTAAATAAAATAGCGAGATCGCTATTTTGATTTGCTTGATTTATTTTTATATTTGGTGGTCTTCTTGATTTTCTTGTTGAGTCCGACTTAAGAGGTTGAGGTCACAACGACCATTGATACCTTCTCACCTTAGTCTCTCAGATTTTTTGACTCATCAATCAACAAACGTCGCGACACGATTGGTCCACGTCAACCCAAGTCATGACAAAACAATCCCTTTTATTCAAAAATAATTAATTTAAAATATTAAATGATTTTATTCATTTTTGGTTAAAAATTAAAAATGTCTATTATTTTATAAAGTATTTTAACATGATTTTTATTTATTTCTAGAAATTAATTTGTTACAAGTTAATTTTAAGGGTATAGTTATAGGTATATTCAACTATGTTTTATGTATTTTATTTTTATTTTGTATTTTTTATTATTTTATTTTGTTATTTTATATATTTACAACTTATTTTTAGGTACACAAATATATATTTATTGCATTTTTCTGATCTGCTATGAATACTTAAATAAATAGGGGTATTAAATAAATATGTATTAATTATAGATATTTCATCTATGTATTTTTATACACTATTTTATTTTTTTATTCTCTTTATGGTTTTATTCTATTCTAAATATTTACATATACTATAAATAATATTTACAAAATTCTAAAAATATAAATTGTAAAATAATAAAGAATAAATAAAACAAATATTTTATTCAGGTATATTATACAATATGGGTCCAAAACCTAACTTTCACACCTTAACTCCAGAAAATATGAAACCACTTTCATTAAATAACTTATTAAATATTATATACAATTAAAGTGATTTTGATACATTTTGATTTTTATTTAGGAGATATGGGTCTGGGAAGTTAAGATTTTGGATTCTTATTTTAAGTATAAAAGGTACACTGTATATTATTTTTGTGCAAAATTAATTTTGTATTTTCTTTATATTTTTATCTACAAGTTTTGTGTACAAAGTACATTGATTTGATGAATAAATAATCAAGAATAAAATAGGACCAAACATGCATCATTGAATAAATAACTTATTAAATGTTATATACAATTAAAGTGATTTTGATACATTTTGAGTTTTTATTTAGGAGACATGGGTTTGGGAAGTTAAGATTTTGGATTCTTATTTTAAGTACAAAAGGTACACTGTATATTAATTTTGTGCAAAATTAATTTTGTATTTTTCTTTGTATTTTTATCTACAAGTTTTGTGTACAAAGTACATTGATTTGATGAATAAATAATCAAGAATAAAATAGGACCAAACATGCATTATTGATTAACAAAAGAATGGGATTTTTATTGTGTATTTGACCCTTATCTTTCCCTACTTTATTCCTTGTTGACCAACTCAATTCTTGACTTGGTCTCGGGGTGTAGGATCATAAAATACCTTTGGTATTTTATTCTTTTTCTTTTCTTACCTTTATTTTGTAATTTTGGTGTTAAAATCTGTATTTTATGCATAACAAATCAAATAAATAATGAATGTTAATTTATACAAAATAATGTTATTTACATGCATTAGCTAGAGTTTTTAAGGCCAAAATGATAGAATAAAAGTGATGAAATGGATATTCATCACCCCCTATACTTGCCTTTGCTAGGCCATAGAAAATACTTATGTAATAAGTGCAGAAAATTAAAATAAAGAAAAGAAAAAAAAGAAAGTGGATTGAATTTAATTTTCAAACTTGTCTTCATAAAATCAAAGTTTGGAGCTCAGGTTAGACCTTGTTGTGAGAATGTGTGTAGAACCTTCGGGAATCGGAATTAAAACACAACAGCCTTTGAAAGTCACAGAACTCGATTCAAACGACCTCAGTAGCCATGTCAGAACCATTCTACATCGTACGCAAACCCTCCTGACTATGAAGCTGACTTGTTCATTGTAAGTGATAGTGGCTCTTCCCAACTGAAATGACAAAAGAACTATCTTCTCCAGTATGACAACCCAATGATTCCCAATCCAGCAACTCTTTCCTCGAGGAGTAGGGTTCTAAGTTCAAGCGTATCTGACTTAAGAGGAGTGGGTGAAGAGAAGGATGGACGGTAACCAGTGTAGCTACCTATCTGGGGATGTATGACAAGTGTAGTCAAGTTATCTAGTTGCAAGCTCACATGATTTTTGACTTTAAACTCAAGCTTTCTTATTGACTATACAACATATGCACATACTCCACCAGATATTTTATTTTCAATCAGGCATGTCCACTTTTTTGGAGTCATTATTTTGTATTTTCTGAATACTATATACAACATCATTTACATAAGGAGTTTTTCCTCTTGAGTCAGAAGACTATCCCACTTTTGAAGCATTATTGCAACCCACACTCTCCTGTCTTTAGATGTCGACGGCATTAGATGGGTTAGGTTGCACTTCCCTCCCTAGACGAGGACGAATGTTTCCACTCGTGTGCATCTCATACCGGCAGATCCAATCCCCTAAACACTTCAACTAAGTTGAGACAAGTGAAAGGTGCAAATGTCCAAATTAGGTCATGGATTACAAGCGTCATGCGTACATCTCGAAAAGTTCTAGTTAAGCAGTTGAGGTGTCTTGAACCCAGCCCCGAGTCTCAAAGAATTAAGTCTGAATATACCTGAAGTACCTCAAATCTAGTTCCTACAAGGTTCCATTAAAGTTAGGTGCATTAAGGTCCAACCAAGCTCCAATCTTCGACTTTACTCAAACTAGTTCAATTATAAAACTCAATCCGAAAAATGCAAATATTATGTGAATGCTATGTACAATGCAATAAAAAAAATTTTGTGATGCAACTTTCTAATTTTACAGATTTTTGAAAAGATTTTGCAATTTTTTATGCAATTTTTCAGAAAGGTTTTGTAAATGTTTTTGGGATTGTTTCAAAACAAAATATTTTTGAAAGAAAAGATATGCACAACTATTTACACAGGCGTGCATCAATTATTTACAAGTATAAAGGTTTTTAAAAATTTTACAAGGGATGTGTTATTATTTGTTTATATATATATGTTATTGATTTATTAGGATAATGTATATATTCCTCAAACTTATTTGAAAATGATTTTACAAACAATTTTGAAAACTATAGTCCAAAATAGTTTTTGCAATTAATTTTTACAAACATTTACAAACATTTGAAAATATTTTTTAAAGGGTTTTCAAATAGTGTATATACATTTTTCAAATATTTTTACAACCGTTTTCCAAACATTTGCAAATATATTTTCAAAGCATTTTATTACACACACAGAAAATATTTTTTTACAAACAAAATAATTCTACAAAGGTTGAAACTATTTTACAAAATATTTTTCTAACAGTTTTCAAAAGATTTTTCAAATAGATTTTCAAATTATTTTCCAAATATTTTGCAAAACATTTTTACCTGATTTATTAATCACTATATACAAAAAATTTGAGGAATAATATGCATCTTTTTATTAATTGATTTAATGAATTGTATGTGTATATATATAGTATTTTAGCCATATTATTTAAAAATACGAAAGTATGAGTTATGGCTAAAGTATATACAAAGTATATACGACCCCCTATATTTAGCTTGAGCTATGTCCTCATAGATCGAAATGAAAAAGAGAAGACATAACTCGCACTGAGTATAGAAAAGCCTATACTACAATGGTTGTATAAGGAATGAAAGAATGAATAGATAAATGAATGAGAAGTCGACCGTTCCCGCTATACTTAGGATGAAATAATCCTAAGTATATCATGTTGTATCTACATGCATGGAGGGTCGAGGGCAGGAATAAATAAATCACAGCTCAGACTGTCTCCTCCCTATACTTAGGGTAAGATATCCCTAAGTATAATAGAGAAGGTCAACAAGAGAGGAGACAGTGGAGGGGATCAAATAAAAGAATTGAAAAATACAGTCGGTGAATGTACACATCACTCCCCCTATACTTAGGATAAGATATCCCTAAGAATAGGCAATAACAGAACAGAGAAAGGACAACATAATGGGTGCACCCCAAGTACTTAGGACAAGGTACATCCTAACGATAGACACACATATATGGCAAAGGATCTGGGGTACACATACAGGAGAAAGAATGGAAAGACAAAGCGCGCACACACACACATATACAAACAATAAAGAGCGGTGAATTAGAGGACGATATCTGACAGTCGAATACCGTACTCTCATCATCATCTCCCTGTGAGAATGGTGACATAGTTACAAAGAGAAAGACACCCTAATATGCAATCAGGTCGGTGTCAGCTACCAGGAAAAACAGATCAAAAACTATGCCAGGATCTAGTAGCAAAAAGCAGAGCATCAACTCATAAGAAAGGATTGAGAGATCAAAGCTGACATCGTAAGACATGGAGGAGGAAGGATCAATACATATTCCTCCATGTCACACACAATCTCAGTAAGATACAAAAAGTGAAGAACATGAGGCTCTCTACGCAGCTCGATATCCAGTGAACATAAGGTCGAAAGATCAATGATGCACCAAATATCACAAGACACGACTCAATCTCGCGAGAGTCATCAAGGTGAGTAGACTCAAATGAGTCAGAGATCTCAGAATAATCAGAGGACTCGGTCTCATGATCCACCAACTAGGATACACAACCAGAGATGAGACCGCACACACAAATCAGAAGTCTCAGCTTCATGTTCCATCAAATTGGAGACACCAGAAGTGAAGCTGGGTACCTACAAATTGATGTATCCTCCCACGATAACCCTCAGGGAGTGATATACGCTAAGCAATGAATAGTCATAACATAACTCATCCCTACGAGGGTTGTCAAGGAGAGAAGATCAAAGGAGCAGGATCGGTCTCGGTATGTGAAAGATCGGCTACCCAGCAGAAGAGACCTGAAGATCTAGAAAATGTCACAGTCTCTCGCAGATAACCCTCAGGGAGTACTGTGAACTAGGTAGTGAATAGTCAGAAGAATGTGACTCATCCTTGTGAGGACCGACAAGGAGAGAAGACTCAAAGGAGTTCAAAAAGGTGGTCTCGTTTTCTGATAGATCGGTCACACAATCAGACAGTGAGACCAATAGCTCATATCAGACGACTCGGTTTCGTGCTCCACCAAGGTGCACATACAAGCAGTGAGTGAAACCGATCATAAAGAAAATGTTGCAATCTCCCGCAGATAATCCTCGGGGAGTAATGTATTAAGTCAATCAAATTAGGAAAGTGATGGCATCAAGTCTCATGTCCTCAAAAATAATCAATCAATCAATCACGAATCAACAGGAGGGCATAAGTCTATGCAAGGGGTAAGATATCATCACTGCAATTATAATGCAGTCCCTCAAATCAACCAAATCAACTGAGATGTATCAAGATGTCAGAATGCGGTCCTCTAAGTGCTAAATGGGGATAAGAGGGTCAGGAGATGGAGGATGGATAAATCAAGAAGATGAATGAAATCATGTGGGTTTCGAGCACCATTGCTTTGAAGCACATATAGAGATAGTACATCAAGCGTCTGTCGTACTGTCATAACTTATGGAATCATCATCAAATCATCAGGAATCAATCACATCCTCAATCCGGTGTGCAATATCAAAAATCCTCAATAAAGAATGACACGTGTAATCTTTCCAAAATCAGAATCCTCAATAATCTCTATGCACATATCAATGTCAGATCCATCAAAAATAGCACACCAATCTCATTATCCTCAAATCTGTCTGGCTTACTTAAATCATTCATGAAGTCAAAACCTTGATGAGGGCCTCATCTAATCGCACAATACTATCAGGTGAGAGAAGGGATGATACAGAGGGGAACGAGGAGCGTGGGCGAGAATAGTGAAACAAAGACAAAATTGTGATCCAAGAAGAGAGTCTTCTTGAACCGGACCAGACATAGGGTGATATGGGCAAGGAGACAATCGCAAAATCCGGCTACTAAAGTGATGATCAAGACTTGATATCACAACTCAATAAAAAAGGTATAATACAGACAAAGAAAGGGAGAAGGACTCAGTAAAATGAAGAACTCAAAAAAACCCATGGATCTACAAACTCAAAGAATGATGAACGTGAATGGACCCAAAAATCACAATCAATGTACAAAACAAACCCCCAAGTTCACATACTCAATACAGTGAAGACCAAGATGGTGGTTATTTTCTTTTCTATTTTAGAGTTTGGTGACCTTCAAAGAAGTTGTATAAACATGTAGGTAGGCCTAGGATTGGGGCACTAATCCTTAATGTGTACATAAGAATACAATGCGCATACAATGAGGGGGTTGCTCTCCCCAAAGCAATGAATCCATTAAGTTTATTTTAAATGCCCAATAGAGTTAGCAATCCCTATTTTATTTTGGTTATCACTTTTTTGTTATTTTTCAATGCAACCGCCTAACGAGTTTCCAATTCCATTAACATCCTAGGTGATAAAAATTAGAGGGAGAAGGTTGGAAAATCCTTGCAAGTCAAAAATCGATGATGCATGCAAAGTCAGAAGACTTACAGTGCTTTCCAGCTCTCTCCATGCAGGATGCAAAACAGAATTGAAAGCTACTCTACATGAAATGCAAGTTGATGAAATCACCCAAGAATAGAATATGCTATTAGTGTGAAGCACCAGATGCTAGCTATCTAGATATGAGACCTAAGTCCGGTCTTCGATGCCACTCGATGCCCGCCACAACGGGTCCTGCGAGCGTTGTATGTAACCACTCTCGGCACGCTGTCTCAAGTCTAAATAGCCAACAATTACAATTTGACTAAGTCCAAAAGTGAATCTATACGTACATGCAAATATATTAGGGTTTTGGACCTTAATCTATCGAGCAAGCACATCCTACACTAAGGCTCATTCATACAAAACAAATAAAACTAAAAGTGAAAAACAAAGAAAAGAAAGTTATAAAAAACACGACAAAACCGACGAGGCCCCAAGGGTACAATCCCTCGAGCAGTGGACCTCGTGAAGTAGCAATGTCCATGAGAGTCTAAATTATTACAATTATCTATTGTCTCTCTATCGCTTTAAATTACAAAATAAAAATAAAATAAAATGCAAATGAAGAGGATGTCTTCCAAAATTCCTCCCAGTCCTCATATATTGCTCTCTCCTGCCAACTAAGTAAGAAAGCTGGCTCCGCCTTGCTTGGGTGACCAGGACCTCCTAAGAAGTCCTCCCTCGTGTAGCGATCCCTCAAAACAAAGTCAAACAAGGAGAGGTGTCAGACAATTCACAATTAATATCAAATAAAATAGTAAATGAAATAAAGAGACAAATAGGTATATAGACAAGAGTGAAGAAACAAGTAAAAGAATCTAATCTATGCGGCGTTGCTCCCTGTTGGCACCAATAGGTGAATAGAAGTTTTTTGAGGGTCGTACGGTCTTACAAGGTGAGACTGTAGTCAATGGGATGACCGCTCAAGAAACCCTAGTAAATCAACAATTAACTCACAATATCAATTAATCAATGAATAACAAAAATGTGGAGTTAAAGTTTATTATAATACTACAACAAATGTGTATAGCGTGTAAGTATGTGTAGAGGTCGAACACAGGGAGCAAAGGTAGATTGGGCAATGATGATCAAAATTTATCCTTTTCTCTTATCCTTATTCTATTTTTTATGTGGGTTTTAATTTTTAAATTTTTTTGGATTTTTTTTATTTTTATATTTTTAGATTGTTTTAATTTTATAACGTTTATTTTCTTTTTTATTTTCTGATTTTAATTTCCTTTTTAATTTAATAATTTAATATAAGAATATATAAGGTTATATGTATACAATATAGGATAGTAGAATTATAAATAATACTAAATAATCAAAATAGAAGGAATAAAAGGTTTTTTGGTTTCATATCTTTTCTAATGTTTTTGTGGTTTTTTGGATTTTTTTGCATATTTTTATGTATTTTTAAAATAAAAAATATCTAAAATCAAAGAATAAATAAATATATATAATTGAAGATTAAAAATAACAAATAAAGTCCAAAAATCTTCAAATCAATTTTAATAAATATATTGATATAAATAAAATTTAAAAACAAAAATAAATAATTTTGGGATTTTTGGTAATTTCAATTGTTAGATTTTGGAGCTATTTAATATTTATGTTTTTTATTTTTCTATTTTAGAGATTTTTGGTCTGGAGTTATAAAATACAATAATAAGCGACATGTACTTTTTAGGAATTTTTCAAATTGTTTTTATATTTTTTGTTATTTTCTAATTTAAACAGGGATAAAAATATGCTCATTTGATTTTTAATAAATAGATAAAATACCCAAAATGCAAATCCAAAAATATGCCATGAAATGCATGCTAATAGGCATCTATTCCTATTTTCGCATAATTTTTTAGTATGGATGTTATATTTAATAAATAGAAGACAAAAATACATGTACTAGTGAGAGCATATTCACAATTAAAATTAAAGTCGGGGGTTCATATGCAAATATGCTAAAAATATATAATTTATATTTAAATTTATTGGACTAAACATAAATGCAAAAATTTGCTAGGATATGCATGCAATTTTCCCATCTCACATGGGACGATACGTGAGCAGAGCTGGACTGGACCCCTTTACAATTTAAATAAACACCAGTGGTCTCTATGCAAAATATACACATTTATTAAAACTACAAAATTTAATTACAAGACTATTAAATAAATATAAAAATACAGGGGGTTTATTTTGCAATTTACCCTCAAAGTGTGTGGAGATGGACGGTCCAGATCATTTCACTTATCATGTGTCCTCTCTGTGCCCGATGACAATTCACTAATGAAGGGCGAGGATTAGATCCTCGTCGAAGATCGGATGATGCTACTCCAACGGCTACTGTACACTTGGTAGAGGGGGCAGATTGGATGGCTACGAGAATGCTTGGAAGAACAAGGAAGAACTGTTGTTCTTCCGAGCTTCGATCGGGTGTAGCGCGATCCTCTGACCACCTGGGAGTCTCACAGCAGGGCCAAAATGGAGCTTGGTCTCCTCCGCTTCAGGGGACGGTCTCCAATGAGCTCCTGGAGCGCTGGTCGTGGTCCAACAGAGTCGGGGATGAAAGGCGCTCCATGTATCTTTGTTCTGGTCAAAATCGACCAAGGGGTCCTTGGGCCCCTGTAAGCTACGCAAACAAAGTCTCGGGTCGAGGGCAAAGTTCCTCGACCCGATTAGGAGTTGATTGGGGTGAAATGGGTGAAGGCGGTGAGGTCTCCGACGAGGGTGAAAGAGTAGACCCCGACTAGCAGAACCACGAAAGTCCTGGTTAATTGGATGGTTTAGGAAGGTGGAGAAGGCATTGGGGAAAGTGAGGAGGTGGTTGGCGAAGCGGAAAAAGGAGTGGTTATCAGTAAAATGGTTCACCAGAGTGGAGCTCCGGCAAGGTGATTAACTTAATTGATGCTAAACTACTAACTAAAACACAACATAAAATGCATAAAATAAAAGAGACGAACTAAATCTGCCTAGAAAATGTAGAGGGCATTGCTCTTATACCTTGTTGGAGGACCAAGGAGCAAGGCAGTTGGAGGTCTGTTGTGGGTGCACCTCCCTCCTCCTTCAATCGTGCCAACACCTTAAGGGAACTCCCCCTATCACCGAGATTCACTCTAGACCAAGGGTGAATAGCTTTAGGGCTTGGAACGCGACCAAAGAATGCAAGGGGGATGGAGGTTCTTATTTATGAACACGGTGAGGCACCCTTATTGAATGTCGATTTGGCAAGAATGGAATCTATGTACAGAGGATCTAATGGGTCAGCGAGAATCATGGAGGATTGAGGAGTAGAGGGTGATGGATGAATGGAGCGGCAGGGAAAATGGGGAAAATACACACATGATAAGTCAGAACGCCTAGGGAGGCAGTTGACCAGAGGTCAACAAACGACGCGATGCGATTGGGCCACATCAACCCAAGTCACGACAAAACAATCCCTTTTATTTGGAAGGAATTACTTAAAAATAGTAAATGATTTTATTAATTTTTTGATATAAAATATTTTTTTTATTATTTTATGTAGTATTTTAATACGATTTTTATTTATTTTTAGGAGTTAAGTTATTACAAGTTAATTTTTAAGGGTATATTTATAGGTATATTCAACTATGTTTTGTGTATTTTATTTTTATTTTGTACTTTGATTTTGTTATTTTATTTTATATATTTACTACCTATTTTTAGGTACACAAATATATTTTTATTGTATTTTTCTAATCTATTATGCATATTTAAATAAATATGGATATTAAATATATAGGTATAACTTTTAGGTATTTCATCTATGTATTTTTATATACTAATTTATTTTTGTATTCTCTTTATGGTTTTATTCTATTCTAAATATGTACATATACTATAAATATTATTTACAAAATTATAAAAATATAAAAGTGTAAAAATAATAAAGAATAAATAAAATGATCATTTTATTCGGGTATATTATACAATAGAGGTCCAAAACCTAACTTTCACACCTTAATTCCAAAAAATATCAAACTACATTCATTAAATAGTTTATTAAAAGTAATATACAATTAAAGTGATTTTGATACCTTTTCAGTTTTTATCTAGGAGATATGGGTCTGGGAAGTTGAGATTTTGGGTTTAGGATCATAAAATTTATTTACATTGTAAATTATTTTTGTGAAACTTAATTTTGTATTTTTCTTTATATTTTTATCTACAACTTTCATGTACAAAGTTTATTGATTTGATGAATAAATAATCAAGAATAAAATAGATCCCAAAAATGCATTATTGATGAATAAAATAATGGGATTTTTATTGTGTATTTGACCCTTATCTCTGCCTACTTAATTCCTTATCGAACAACTCAATTCATGACTTGGTCTCGAGGTTTAGGATCATAAAATACCTTTGGTATTTTACTCCTTTTCTTTTCTTTCTTTTGTTCTATAATTTTGACGTTAAAAACTGTATTTTATACCTAATAAATTAAATAAATAATGAATGTTAATTTGTACAAAATAATGCTATTTCCATGCATTAGCTAGGGTTTTTAAGGCTAAAATGATAGAATAAATGTTATGAAATGGAGGTTCATCAATAAGATATGGCGTTTGTATTGGATGTGAGCACTATTACTGGGGGATATGCAAGTCTGTAAAAGGACTTGGCATAGTCTGTCGGGGACATAGTGACAAGTCAGCCTACAATGCTATTTTTTAAAAAAGCTTATGATTAGCACATGAATGTGGATTTAAAGATTAGCCAACTAAATTGCTCTTTGGTCTAGTGGGCGATTGTTGGACATGTGAGCCCACGACGAGTCATTATGCAATAATGTTATTGCAATTCACTCCTTAGTTTGAAATGAAGAATAACTAATTTGCATAATAGGTCTCTTAGTACAATTAGGGTTATGTACCATGGTCATCTTAATGATCATACAATTTTTTATTCAAATGTTGAATCATAGAGGCCAGTGCTTGGATGATATCTAAAGAGTTAGATTGAGGACTCATCAAACACCGTTAAATGGTTGTTAAGAAAGGATATCCAGCATGAGAAGGAGATAGCAACCCTTCTCTAAAGGTTGATATCTGACCAACCTCTTGATGTAGGTCCTCTACATAGGAATAGAGATTCAGAGGTGTTAAATAAGTAATGTCATAGAGTTGACTTAAAGAGATCGAGATAAACAAGACCTGTGTCGTATAGTGTCACTATACATGCACACATCCTCTGATTAGAGACAAATGTATTATTATATGTATGAGTGTGTACAATCGACAGACCGATAGGTCGATGACCAATTCAAGGTCTATACACCAACGAGCTGGTATGCATACAAGGACATATAAGTAATGCGATATCTCAAAGGGATCATACATATTTATTACTGAACTGGAAGATAAGAGCTCACTCATGAGATATTGGGATCAAATTCCGTACATGGTCATCTTGCTTTGGAAGCTTGACTGAGTTTGTAGGTATGGTATATGCTTTTGGAAAGTATATGATATATACCTAGGTATGATATATACTTTTGGAAAATATGATCCATACCACCTCCCAATGATAATGGGAAACTTAATGATACACCCTAAAGGAGACGGTTCAAATGTGATCTAAAACTTTAGGTTTATTCTAGGTCTTCCAGTATGCATGATGTACGGGTATTAGGAATACTCGAGGGTGATGTGATCATAAACGATTGTATAACTATACTCCTTCCATTCCGAGGGAGTGATGAAGCATGTTTGGATTTTAGTGACTCCTCTCAGTAGAGAAGTAATCTAATCGTAGCTCAAATGTTGGACATTGATCTGTATAAGATTCAAATGCAATGAGAAGATTAGATTTACGGCTTTGATTTAATCAAACATCTTTGAGAGGTCCCCAAGATATAGATTTGAGATATGATCTTAATATCCAAGTCACTATATGTGGAACATACAATCTCCCTGTCCTTATCTCCAGGTATCTGCAGAGAAAGCACATTATTCTTGAAAGAGTTCAAGAATACTTACGTTGTTGATAATATATCTGAACATTGGGAAATTGATAATTAAATGTGATTTAAATATAATGAATAATATGAATATGATTCATATTATTTAGATACATGAGAATGGATATCCAAGATAATTAAATATGATTTAATTGTCAAAGATATGAATAATGTGGATATCACTATCCATTAATCATGTATATTACAAATATAATTTATAATATATTAGAGAGAACCAATTGTAAATAGCAAAATATTTATGTGAATTGGATTCACATTGAATGCTTAATTGAAAATACAATTTACGTTTTATATTGGACGTGTGAATATGATCCACAATTGTTAATGGCATGATTGAAATTATCATAACATAATTTGGAATTATTTTTGTGAATAATTATGCAACAATTGTTGTTGCACGTGTGGATTTTATGGAGAGATATGAGATCTCTCAACTAAGGAAAAAGAGGAGCACCTTCCCCTTTAAGATGGGGGATGACCAAGGAGTTCTACTCCTTGTATGATTGTCCCCTCTATTAAGGGAAAGAGGCTCCTCCTCTTTCCTAAGATTGGTTTGAATTAAATATAATATATTGTTCATTATTTGCAAACATATTTGATTTATTTAAATTTATATTTATTGTTGCAAATTTTATACAATAAAAATCACGGCTATTGATTGAAAGCACAAAACAATCTAAATCAATGATTATGTGAGCACATGGATTAGGATTCATGACATCCAATTTGTTATAAAAGAAAAGGAAACCCTAGATCTTTTTTTAACGACACAATTACAAGAGAAAACTCTCTCCTCCATCCTCTCTATACGCCCCTCTCTCTTTCATAAGTGTGGCCGTTCACATCTTGACCTATAGAACGTCACCATCGTCGCCACGCCGTTGTACATTCGGATCGACTGCTTGTGTATCTTCGTCATCTTCGGTGTCCCTTGCTCGTGAAGAAGACGTCGAATTTCATGAGACGAAATCAGGAGATTCATTACTCGGATCTTCAACTTGGATTGTGATAAGCGTGTGTCTCATCTACGTGCTCGCGAGCATCTCCTCTGTTGGATGGGACTTGAGATAGCATGTCTCTTACATTATAGACAACGATCACAACCACGCTTCAAGAGTTATTCCGATAACTTGTTTTTGATCTTGATGAAATGTTGAGAAGTTTTCTCGAATCATGTGATTTCAGCTCTTTAAAAATTTTAATTTCCGCTGCCTGATGTAACTAGTATGACTAGTTGTCCTAGGTTGTATGTGATGCAACATACATTCTTCCATGATGCGCTAAGGCCTAAACCCTAGCCTTCAACCACATGATTAATTTGATGTTCTAGGAGGTCAATCTCCACATACACCCTCACAATCACATTCTTATCGACACAAATGTATTTCCCTAGCACTTGTGCAATGGATTTGATAATCCCTTGATTATGGAGATGTGCATTTACTTGAGGAAGTCCAATCCAGATTGGGCATTGGGAGCTTCTCTAATTAGGTCTGAAATAAGGAGACCATCTTAAAATAGAGACCCATTCATTCTTTTTTTTTAAATCTCCCAAAACATAAGAGTGAATGAAGTCCTTTTCATCCTTATATCTGAACAAGATATGACGTGAATCAATGGCTCCCAAAGAGATTTCTACTACATGGTCATCCATAAGCTAGCCAACCTCCTTTTTAGTCCATTTATTATTCCAGACCATTTTCTTATTCTAGGTCGTAGGTCCATGCTTAAAACCAGACCTTTGCAACAATAATCCATCATCCAAACATACAATCAAATTAGTACCAAATTATGCATGGTTAAGCCAATAAACTTGAAAAATGCATTGAATAATATACTTACGTATAAGCAAGTAACATATCCCCTCAGGTATCCCATGTAGTTCTTGATGATCCTCAACATCTTTGATGTATCTTTTGAATAATATTATTTATGTGGAACAATATCATCTTTGTGATCACCTTAGACCAATTAAAAAACCTTTTACCTTCCAACGACTCGACATATGCAACAAGTCCTTTGAGAATGAATATGAATAGTCAATGAACAAGAAAGTTGTAAACACAAATAAAATAAGGGATGTAAAGTATATCCCTACTGAATTGTCCTGCTCTCGATCATAATAATCTAACAAGATACTGATAAGTTTTCCTCTATTGAACATCATTCCCTCCTCGAACAACTCATTATTTATATAACTCTTTCATTGTAGATGTTTCCAATGTCATTCCTGACTTTTTGTGGGCCCTAGGCAAAAAGAAAAAATTGGCCCTTATGCAAAAGCATGGAAGGAACACACATTCTCTGTATACGGTACAAGAAAAAGTAAAGGCAACGTGAACAATAATAAATGGAGTTTCTCATGAGTTCTATTAACAACTAAATGGCAATAATAACAAAAACTATAGGATTTACATACGAGAGATTGAAAAGTAAAAAGTTGTGATGGTTTTGTCTTTACGCAAAAACGTAGAAGGATGAAGATGGGATGATAGCGGACCTCATAAAGTATGGGTTGTTTTGGCTTTACAAATTTTGTATATTAAATATAATTAATATCATTAGCTAAAATATACAACTTTATGATTTATGTAAAAGAAGATATTTCCTAACCTAAAGATTGAATCACAAGTAAAGACGAGTCCTTAAAGTTGATGGGCCCTAAGCCACTTCACCCCCAAACTGCCCTTAGGACCGACACAGATGTTTCCCACTCATAGATACGATGTATCCAGTGCTCGATAAGTCGAGAATCACCCCAATGTCATTGTCACTAAATGTTACTATCCTATTCCTAAAATGGATGACCTCCTTCGGACTCCTCCACTATTCATTGTAGATTTCTCTAGTTTATCTCAATATTTCTTATATTTATCAGTTTTGCGAAAGCAGCTCTACCAAGCAGTGCTTGTTGCCTTGGTGTATGTCTATGTGTGTCTATATACTGCAAAAAAGTGGTATATAAAATACATATGTTGCATGTATCATTTGCCTGTAGAAGTTATACTAAATTTACATCGAGTCAATATTCATGACAATCAATTTTTTTAAAAAAAGAACATAACTTTTTACAAGTCTTACTCCTTACATCCAAAACTATCTGAGAAGACTTCTTTGACATTTTCTAGTAATGTGTTCCTTTCATGCACTGAGATGATTTTAATTACAAATTACAAATTACAAATTACAAATTACATGTATGTAAAAATGAAATAAAAAAACCATTACGTATGACAATTACAATTGTATTTTTTTAGTTCTCACCATTGTACTTTATTGTCGCTGAATTTTTTTTGTAATTACAATGATTTCGATGGATCATTGTAATTCTTAAACAGTGAGAATAATCAGTTCTGATATATTAGCAATTAAAATTTGAATAAGAGGGAAGTGTGCTACTTTAAAAAATGAAAAAGGAGTATGCTGTAAATATGAATAAACTACATATGTGTATTCTTCTTATACCAAACCACTGATATCCTTGCATTTGCAAAATTTAACAATGAATTTCTTAATAAGTGGTATGGAATAATTCAAACTATTGATGAAAATATATCTATTGATAAGTTATCAACATGTATTTTTTGTAATCGAAGCATGCTGCTTTAAAAAATGAACAGAAAAAAACTGTTGTAAACATAAATAAACAACTGATGTTATTGCTCTTTTATAAAAGACTAAATAGTATTGCATTTGCAAAAATATAGCAATGAATTTCTTAGACATTAGTGGAGTTATTAGCATTGCAAATTCAAAACTTAAATATTTAGCTTTATATACTACTAGTGAGTTGGCCCACGCTTCGCTTCGGTGCGAGAAAATATTTATATATTTGGTTTATATATTTAGGTAGACATGAAATAAAATTTAGCAAAAACTGTTGAGTAAAGTTTAATTGTATTCATATGTAAACTTCAGGAAGCAAGTAGTACATTTGTATTTAGAATGATTGGGGTGCACTATCTCGATATATCTTCAAGGTCACTGTATTTAAATGAAATTATTAATTATTCCCTCGTTGTAGTGTATGTGCAACTTTTTTGCACAACTGTATATAAGAAGTATGAATAAAATTGCATTAGACAGAAAAAATATTGTATAAACATAACGAAGGCTAGGAATGTTTTTATTTTGCATTTTTTGTCCCATAAACCTTAAAAAGCTGCAAATTGATTCCTAAAGAGGCATTGTAACTTACCTCATGATTTTAAAGTGTAAGAAGAATAATTCATGTGCTTTCACTTTATTTAGGAATAAACTTTACTTAATGTTATTGACATTGCTTCTTGTGAGTCATAAAATAATACGTAAGAAAACACAAACACACGAATAAACTTATTGCACTATTACGTTATAGTTGATCTTACAGAATTGAATGGTCTTTTATAACTGCCACATTCAGTGCATATTTTATATGATAAATTATCTCAAAACTTAAGTAAAAACGAAGTTCCTTAAAGGTGAAAAAGTTATTATATAAATATAACATAGGCTCAAAATCTTCATTTTGTAATATTGATGTAAATCTTTAATAACTATGAAATGGTTCCTGAAGAGGAATTCTAAATTGGATTTTTATATTTTAAGGAGAATTATTCATTTGATTGACATTCATTTAAGGTTATTTATGAGTTTTCTTATTTTTCAATTTTTGGTATTTTTGAGATTTTCAATTTTTTATTGTTTTTGATAGGAGGAGTGGGAGGATGTACAAACTCTAGACTAGAAGGTAAGTGGTTAGTAGAAGAGGGAGGTAGAATGGACTCCAACTGTACAATGTGTATGTGTGTGTTTCCTTGTGTCCTCTAGATTATTTTCAGCATTGAATCCACTTATTTCATTCGCTACTTCCATACCTTAGCTGGAATAAAATGAAATTAGTCAGTCGATGACATTTCTATATTTATCCTCAATTAATTCATATCTCTTCATAATCCTGGAAATGTAATCCTCCAAAGATTCCTCATAGCAAATCATAGAGCAGTCTGTTCCCTCAAAGGATACTATTGAGATCTTGAAGTTCCATACTCAACATACCTAGACTCTAGCATGTAATGTTGGGTCGAGTATGGACCATCCGAATGACAGATATTGGTCGGAGCCTCAAATAATGGAGTCCTTGAACGGGGGGCTTGTAAGTCTAGCTCATGAGTCTAAGCCCGTGTATGTGTAGGCTCTCAGAATGTGTGATATGAAGGCTGGTCAATGTGATCTTGATTACTAGGGTCAATCAAGTCAGGACGATCATATAGTGCAGGCCTCTCTATTCGGTTTGTTCAGTCGACCATGTTATACCCTAAGGTCAAGTTGGGATGTGTGTATGTGAATTGTTGTCTGGTCCCAACTTGAGGTGAGAATGAGGTATGTGGGGGCACATAATTCTTCCAATCATTTGTCTCAACAGTGGCTTGCTCTTCGAATTGTTCCTTGATTCCAACAAACGTCCGACTATAAGGTGAACCAACCCAGGGTGGAAGTGGATCCGAGGTGTAAGAAGGTGGGGTGGGTGAGAAATACGAAGAAGTAGGGAAGTCAGTTGAAGGTCTGACTTCATAATCGGGTCAAGGTGGAACCGACCAGGGGTTATGGTCTCTCGCAGATGGTGGAGGATATATGGAAGAAGGAGAAGGCGAAGACGAACGGTATATGGTCGAGGAGGAGTTACCAGATAGGTCATAGTATGGGGACAAATATCCTGACATCTTCGACAGATGAATGTAAGTGGATGGTGGTCGAAAACATGCAATTGGACAAAAGGATACACACGGATAGACACAAAACAAACACAAGAGTAAACCCTACTTTCACCAACTCAACACAAGTGAGGACCGCACGAGTTCGATCTTTTATCTTTTCAATTTTATTTGGTGATAAATGCAATCTTTGACAACGTTAATGAGCTTATAGGTGTCTATATTTCCCTAGAGACTGGCCTGACTCTTACGACTAGTTGCACCTACTTTCAGCCAGTATGGATGTAAGTACGGATCGTAAAACAGCTAGTTGTTACTTAAGGACCGAGCCTTATGCAGTGTCCTTTAAACCATCCACTCTGCTAAGGAAATCCAAACCATTTACCGGCTACCCGTATTTCCTCACTGAGAAGTAGGTAATCATTTTTGTAGAATTAGTACTCAGAATGAAAATCATGCCTTGGCTCTATCCAAGTTTTTGTCTCTATCTCACTTGCAAGTAAATTCAAACAATGAGGGGGTTACTCTCCCCAAAACAAGTGTTAACTTTAGTCAAATTTTTTGGGGTTAAATCTTATTAGCAGTCATGATTTTAAGTTTGATTATCACTTATTAGTCCACCTAGCACGTCATGCCTAATAATTAGTCATGATTTTTGTTTAATCCTAAGTTGCAAAACCAAGGAAAAGGGAGTCGAGAAAAGCTTATGCAATTGGAAAATCAATGATGCATGCCCAGTTTAGAAGACTTACAGTGATCCTCACGCTCTACATGTGGGATGCAATATAGAATTGAATTTTTACACTATATGAAATGCAAACGAGAAAATTGTGAAGGATATGGTAAGATCTTTAAGCGTGTCACGGAAGCGTGAGGATCGCATCGTATGCGATCGGGAACGACTAGTTGCACTAGTTGCTCGAGGCAGCAAAATTCATGCGATGAAACCACATGATCCAAGAGCACTTCTTGGATCGTTTCATCTAAACCACAAATAAGTATTAGGGTTACCTCTTGAAGCGTGGTTGTGATCGAGTCTCTAAACAAAGAGACCTACTGTCTCAAGTCTAATCCGATGGAGGAGAGGCTTGCGAGCGCGTTGATGAAACGTGTGCTCCTCGCAATCCATGTTGATGATCCAAGCGATTAATTTTCTGATCTCGTCACACAAGATACAACGTCTTCTTCATGAGTGAGGTGCACCGAAAGAGACTGAGATCCACGAGAAAACTATCCGGCAGCATAACAGTGATGCTGCGATGATGGTGACTCTCTGAATAGCTCCATGGTGGACGATCACAATAAGAGAGGGAGAGAGAGGGTTGACGTGCAGAGAGAGAGAGAGGGAGAGGGAGCCTTATGTTCTCATTATCTCTTTGAAGACCAAGGAGTGCCCTTCTATTTACAATATTTTGAGAGTCCATGGATCACAATCCATGGACTACACAAAATCAATGGATGAGATTGATTTGTGCTTCTTTTAATGGTCAAGATTTTATTGTAAAAACACAACAACAGATAATTTAATTTAGATTAAATATATATTGATAAATCAATATAAATTAATCCTAAACTAAATCAATCAAATATGGAGATAATGGAAGTAAGATTGCATCCTTCCATTAAGAGTGGGGGACGGCCACCTTTTCCTAATGGGATCGGTGGCCGTCCACCCTCCCTAAGTAGGAAGGTGTAATCTTCATGTAATCTCATGATATTACATTATTCCATGGAAATCTTCAATATTTACAACAACACTTATTGTAAATTATTCTACAAAAATAATTCAGAATTATTTGGTGTACATTGCAATCATGCCATTGGAAGTTTGTGAATCTCATTCACAACCCAAAATAAAGTGTAAATTACATTTTCAATTAATTATCCAATGTGAATCCAATTCACAATAATATTTAAATAACAAATGTGAATTACAAATAGCTCTCTCTTATAAATTATAAATCACATTTATAATATATATGATCAATACGGATAGTGCTATCCACATTATTCATATCCATGATGATTAAATCACATTTAATCATCTTGGATCTTTATTCTCATGTGCCCAAATAATTTGAATCACATTCACATTATTTACATCTTTGATAATTAAATCACATTCAATTATCTTAGATAACTCTCCTTATAATATGAATCAAATTCATATTATTTATGATAATTAAATCACATTTAATTATCCATTTTCTCAATACTCGGATACATATATCTACAGTGAAATTATCCATGAACTCTTTTAAGGATAATGCCTTTCTCTGCGGATACTTGGAGATAAGGACAAGGCGATTGTATTGTTCCACGTATAGTGACCTGGATTTTGAGATCACATCACAAATCCAGATCTTGCAGACCTCCCATAGATGCTTGATTAAATCAAGGCCGTAGATCCAATCTTCTCATTGCATCTGAATCACATTCAGATCTCTGTCCAATACTTGACCAAGATTAGATCAGTTCTCTACTGAGAGGAGTCACTAAAACCGAGACCCATTTCATCACAATAGGAATGGAAGCATCATGGTTATACAATTGTTTATGATCACATCACCCTTGGGTATTCCTAATACCTGTACATCCTGGAAGACCAAAATTAAACTCGACGTATTAATATCAATTTTACATTGTCTACTTCAGGAATTTAGCATTAAGTTTCTCGTTTGACTATTGGGAGTTGGTATCGATTATATACTTTCCAAAAGCATATATCATACCTAGGTGTTGATCATATACTTTCCAAAAGCATATATCAAACCTTACAAATTCAGTCAAGATTACAAAGCGAGATGACCGTGCACGGAATTTGATTCTTCCAAATATCTCATGAGTGAGCTCATGTCTTCCGATTCAGTAACAAACATGTATGATCCCTTTGAGAGATCGTATTACTCATATGCCCTTACATGCACACCAACATGCCGATGTATAGACCTTGGTTAGGTTATCAACCTATCGGTCTGCCAAATGTACATACTCAGACATATAGTAATACATCTGTCTCTGGTCAGAGGATGCGTGCCTATATCGTGATAGCATACTACATAGGACTTTGGTTATCTCGATCTCGTTAAGTCAACTCTTTGGTCGGACTTACCTAACACCTCTGAATCTCTATTCCTTTGTAGAGGACCTACATCAAGAGGTCGGTTAGATAATTA